>QJPP01005154.1:0-103839 GCA_003996215.1 Jaltomata sinuosa
TGAGAAGTACGAGACAAACCAACAACAAAGTCCATAGTAATCCCTTCCCACTTCCACTCAGGAATGGGAAGTCGCTGCATTAAACCACCAGGTCTCATGTGCTCGAACTTAACCTGCTGACAGTTCAAGCACCGAGATACAAACTCTGCTATATCCCGCTGCATACCACTCCACCAGTAAAGCTGTCTCAAGTCCCTATACATCTTTGTTGTGCCAGGGTGAATGGAGTATCTAGTACAATGTGCCTCATGAAGTATCAACTGAATCAAATCACTAATCCTCGGAACACAAAGGCGGCTATCAAACCTCAGAACCCCATCTGAATCTAGAGTAGCTCGACTGGTCTCACCCTGAACAACCCGGTCACGAAGGCCACACAACTGCTGATCCTCAAACTGACGGCTCTGAATCTGATCAATCAAAGTAGAACGAACCTCAACACTGGCGAGAACTCTGCTAGGATCCGACAAGTCCAGCCTAACCAAACGGTTAGCCAAGGACTGGATGTCCAAGGCCAATGGTCGCTCTGAAACTGAAAGAGAAGCTAGGCTACCCATACTCACTACCTTCCGACTCAAGGCATCTGCTACCACGTTTGCCTTGCCCGGATGATACAGAATAGTGAAGTCATAGTCCTTCAGTAACTCGACCCATCTCCTCTGTCTCGAGTTCAACTCTCGCTGACTCGTGATATACTGAAGACTATGGTGATCGGTGAAGATCTCACAGTGAACTCCATATAGGTAATGCCTCCAGATCTTGAGCGCGAAAACTACCGCCGCCAACTCTAAGTCATTAGTGGGGTAGTTGCGCTCATGAACCTTCAGCTGCCTCGACGCATATGCTATTACTCGACCCTGCTGCATCAACACACAACCAAGACCAATCCCAGAAGCATCACAATACACGGAAAAGCTCTGACCCTCAACTGGCAAAGTCAGAACTGGAGCTGAAGTCAATAAGGCCTTAAGCCTCTGGAAGCTATCCCTCACACGATCCGACCACTGAAATGGGATATCCTTCCTAGTCAGCATAGTCAGGGGTGCTGCTATGGAAGAAAATCCCTCAACGAACCGTCTGTAGTAACCTGCTAACCCAATAAAGCTGCGAACCTCAGTAACAGTAGTAGGTCTAGGCCACTCACAAACCGCTAAAATCTTTCCCGGATCAACCCTAATCCCATCCTTAGACACCACGTGCCCTAGGAATGCAACTGACTCAAGCCAAAACTCACACTTTGAGAACTTGGCATAAAGCTGATGATCTCTCAAAGTCTGGAGTATAAACCTCAAGTGCTGCTCATGCTCATCTCTACTACGCGAGTATACCAAGATGTCGTCTATAAAAACTATCACAAATGAGTCCAAATACGGGCCAAGAACCATGTGCATCAAGTTCATAAAGGTTGCGGGGGCATTAGTCAACCCAAAAGACATCACCAGGAACTCATAATGGCCATAACGTGTCCTGAATGCTGTCTTAGGGATGTCCTCTGCCCTAATCCTCAACTGATGGTAGCCGGACCTCAAATCAATCTTCGAAAACACGACTGAACCCTGAAGCTGGTCAAACAAATCATCAATCCTCGGCAACGGATACCTATTCTTCACTGTCACCCTATTCAGCTGCCGATAATCAATACACATGCGCATTGACCCATCCTTCTTCTTCACGAAGAGAACAGGAGCACCCCAAGGTGACACACTAGGTCTAATAAACCCCTTAGCTAACAGATCCTGGAGCTGCTCCTTAAGCTCCCTCAACTCAGCAGGAGCCATACGGTAAGGAGAAATAGAAATGGGCCTGGTGCCCGGCTCTAGCTCAATAGCAAAATCAATATCTCTCTCAGGTGGAAGGCCTGGCAGGTCGGTAGGAAACACATTGAGGAAGTCTCTAACCACAGGAACAGACTCAGGAGAAGTAGGGTCAGCACTAACATCTCGGACACATGGTAGATAAGCTAAACACCCACGGGAGATCAACTTCCTAGCTCGAAGACAAGAGATGATCCCAGATGGTGCATGGCTAACAGAACCCTGCCACACAACCGGGGATACACCGGGCATAGCTATGGTAATGGTCTTGGCATAACAATCCAAAACCACACGGTGAGGGGATAACCAGTCCATGCCCAGTATCACATCAAAATCTAGCATATCAAGGACCATCAAATCACCCCAAGTCTCTGAATCACCAACAGATAACATACATGATCTCACAATCCGATCCACTACTAAAAAATCTCCTACTGGGGTCAAAACAGAAACAGGAACAGATAATGGCTCACTAGCCAACCCCAAACAAGGCACAAAGTAGGCAGATACATATGAACAAGTGGATCCAGGATCAAATAAAGCCATAGAAGACTGATGGCTCACAGAAATCGTACCTGTAATCACAGCATCTGAGGCCTCTGCCTCTGGTCTCCTAGGGACCGCGTAAAACTGACAACGACCTCCACCTGCCCGACCGCTATCCCTACCACCTGCTCTGCCGCGCGGAGCACCACCTCTGCCCTGATGACCACCCCCTCTAGCCGGGGGCTGAATTTCCCATAAAGGCTTGGCCAACTGAACTGTACCCTGCTGGGGGCAATCTCTAGCAAAATGACCAATCGCACCACAAGTAAAACAAGCCCCTGACGGCCTACTCAGTCGATATGAACCAGCAGATCCCGTATGACCACCACGACCTGATGCCCCAGAAACTATACCCCTCGAAGGCTGGCCGCTATAGCCCTGATGGCTGCCCTGACCCTGCTCGAACTGGGTACTACCGAAAGTCTGAAGGGAAGCTTGAACCGGTCGGCTGGACTGACCCTGGTACTGCTGTGGCTGATAACTCCGGCTCCACTGGCCAGAACCTCTACCACCATATCTGGAGCTACTGTAGACACCCTGATGCCGAGGCCTCTTATCTCTGGACCCCTGATCATGTCGTTGTAAGTCCTCCACAGTGCGGGCATAGTCTACAATAGCCTGGAATGACCGACCACTGGCAATTAATATCTCAGCTGGCTGCCTGATCTCTGGCCTCAAACCCCATACAAATCTGCGAATCCTATCTGCCTCGGTAGGAATGATCATAGCTCCGAACGGTGCTAGCTGATGAAAATGGGTCTCATACTCCGAGATAGTCGTAGACCCCTGCACAAGGTGAGTAAACTGCTCCTTGTGACGCTCCCGATCACTCTGGGGTAGGAACTTGGCCATAAAGGCCTCATAAAACTTAGACCAGGTCAAAGGAGGTGACGATGGTGGTCTACAAGCAACCTGGGCCCTCCACCATAACTTCGCTAGGCCCTCCAACTGATAGGTAGTATAACCAACCCCGTGAGTCCCCAACAAACCCAAATGATGCAACATCTCCTCACAGGTAGTAATAAAGTCATGTGGATCCTGTCCAGAAGTACCAGCAAACCTCGGAGGTGCTAACCTCAAAAACCTACCCAACGCCTTCTGCTCTGACTCTGTCATAACTGGGCGAGGAGCAAGAGGCTGTGCAACAGATGGAACCGGAATGACCTCCGCACGAGGAGCCATAGTAGCCGGCAGCGCTCCTGAGCTCTGTGCACCCAGGGCTGCCCCCTGAGCGGATGTCTGCGCTACCTCAGAAGGCCGCTCTCCAATCACACCCAAAAGCTGTAATAGTAATTCCCAAATATCTGGAGGCTGAGCTGCGACTGGAGCTGGCACATAAGTGGGCACTGGAGTTGGTACTGGAGCTGGCGCTGGAGCTGGCACTGGAGCTGGTGCTGGAGCTGGTGCTGGAGTTGGTGTTGGAGGCTCATCTCTGCGTGATGCCGATGATCTCATACGAACCATCTGCAGAAGAATGAAGTAGAATAAATGATATATCCAGAAACTTCAAGGGTTCTACAATGACACAGAAGCAATGAAAGAGTCAAATTCCTAAAATGTCACTGTAGCCTCCCAAAGATTGAGTACGGACGTCTCCGCCCCGATCCGCAGGACTCTACTAGACATTGGCTCCTATACAGATGACACCGGTGAACCTAAAGCTCTGATATCAAGTTGTCACGACCCAATTTCTCGGTCATGATGGCACCTACAACCCCCGGTAGGTGAACCAATCCCCGTAGCCCAGAACAGTTAGTAATGGGCTACTATCTAACAAACAAGAGAACAAGACGAAGAGAACAGATAAAAGGACTATAAATATATACATATGCGGAAACTAAACCAAACCCCAAGACCTGGTATCATAGTATAGAGCCCAAACTACATACATGGAGTGCAAACAATCCAAAACAATATATACAGATGTCTCTGAATGGTAATAGAGTACATGAAGCAAAAGATAAACTAAAGCTAAGCTCCGATCGCCAAGAGCTCACCCTCAGCCTGAAGTAGTCCCCAACAGATCTCCTAAGCACGAATCACAGCGATCTAACGGCGATGGCCCACGCTAGGATCTGCACCCAAAGATGCAGAGGGGTAGGGGTGAGCACCAAATGCGAAGCATAAGGTACCCAGTAGGTATCATAGGCCGACTGGGCACATATAAGATAAAAGTGTAGTAACAGACAGAATAGAAGCAAGCAGTCACAGAAATCAATGAAAGGTACACAGGAACTAGCCCAGAGGGAAATCAACAGAACCACATGTGAGGCCAGTAAGCAAAATATACACACCATAGGCACAGGTGAAAGTAAGAAATAATGCACCTGGGGTCCTCGCAATAACAGTGTATACAAAATAAGTTTACAAAATGGACGGTATACCGGTAACCTCAAGTGTAAGAAGAAGAGAGAAAGAGTAATGATAGGCATGCGTAGAGACATGAATCAAGCCCAACTAATCATATCAATCTCACACCCATCAACTAACAGTCTAGCAGTAACCAATTTCATAATTAACCGTAACAGGGAATAATTCTACAAGTAAATAGAAAGAGTCTACCTACAGTCCCTCGGCCGCCTATACAACCGAGGAATATAAACAAGTGAAAACAAACCCTCCGACATCCCATACTACCGGAGCGTACAATCAGCAAACAACAAACAAGGGTGGAGCCTCGAACAATGAATGATATGATGCATGAAGATCTCAAGTGAAATGGTATCTCTGTATGTACCTCCTTCGGTGCCGATCCGGCCCAGCAGGTAGGTTCCATGGAAGGACACTGCCCGTATACCTCTACTCCACCGTATACCCTTCCGCCGGCACACGCAGCCCGTAGCCCCTGGCCCGGATGGCAAGGTCCATGGAGGTCCCAGACCCCATACTAAAACTCAGTATCAAAACATGTCGTCCGGAAGCAAGTCCGGTATCAAGATAGAGACCCAGCCTCGAATATGCATGCCCAGACCCTGTCCAGGACTAAAGTAGTAGGAAAATATCTCAAAAAAAACCCCTCCAAGGGTGCCCGGGAATAACCGGGTCTAAAAAGTAAAAAGTCATCTCAGGTGCTCGGTCCGACTGAGGCTAAAAATCATCTCAACTAACAAGAAAACTAAACTAGCACCCCGGCCCTGCCGAGTCTAGAGATAATCGTAAAACTGGTGATTTTAAACATAATTTTACTTTCTTTTATCCAGAAATATTCACAAGTTAAATCAAACCATTTCCAAATTATTTCCATAAAAAACAGGCCCCCCGGGCCATGCAAGGTTTAGAAAATAGTGCCAGTAGGCCCGAAGCCAAAACCATAGTAAAACGTGGATAAAACCTCTTTATATGCATGGAAATGGTATGATCACACACAATAGCTGCCCAGCAGCTCACAATCAACCTATCGACCCTGCACAGGCCCACAGCTACTCAGCAAGCATAACCAGCCTAGAAGGATAATCCTATGCCCGGGACTCGCGGACATTCCCAAAATCCCACCTTCTATGTTCCAGAGTCAACAAGGCCTCACAGAACCACAAGGGTAAATAAAATATATCGGCAAATACCACAAGCAACGGAGGAACAAAAGTAGGCAGATATGAATAAAGCGGTCGAGGTCTGTGGTACCAACCTAATAAACCAACCCAAGGATGCCCATTAATACAATTTTATCCTATATATGCGGAGTCTAGGGAAAATAAACCGTAACCTACTTGTCGTCCGATGACAAGCTGCTAAGATGATGTCCAAGCTCGAACCACTCCGAGAAAATCCAAAACTAAATCAGAATCGGATTTGGGCTTGAATAACTTGACGTAGATAATTGATTTCCAATTCACCGCTGAACCCTGAATCCTAGTAGAGAGGTTGATCAGAATCCCTCCCTGGATATTGGGTAGCTAATGGTGTTCTGACGATTTTCAAATGACTCAAGAATGTTTATTTCTTTCAAAGCTTAAAAGTCTGCTGCCAATAATTCCCTTCTCAACGTGATGTATTAAGTGAGGAGCTGAAGACTTCTCACAACACATGTTATAACCAAGTGTCTTAGTGGCTATTTCTTAAGGTTCATAGTTGGTTAGGAGTAAATAGCAACATCCTTATCCTTACCCCAAAGCATTAATTACTAGCACTTAGTTAAGTATTATAAGTGATGGTACTGGAGTGATGGCCACCTATCCAGTAGTGCATAGGTGTTGCACTCCCTCCACTTCCACGTGGGAGTGGGGTGGAACCACAAATTTAATTCTATCCCATTATGTATATATTCAGGTATTGCATAAATTTGTGGTAAAATATATATACCTTTTTGAATATACCATAATTCATAGAAAATTATTTCAAATAAAACCTACTATGTTATAATAATAATTTTTGACATCACTAAATTTACTATCTCCGTTAAAATATTACAATGTATAAAAACCTTATAAAATAAATACATATACAATTATATCGTAACAAAATATTTTTCATAAACCTTTAAAATATTTTTAAAAGGTAATAATAATGTAACTTTTTACCAAATTCAACTTTCAAATAAAATATTTTCAAATGCACGCGATATTAATAAAATTCTTAAATTTAAGTTCGCAACTCACCATCGCACGATTTTGATACTCAAGAACTCTCTCGGAATCCTCCCTTATGTTTTCTCACTGTTTCGGAACTGAAATGGCATTTTAAAATGTGAAGTTGAGGCTTAAATCGAGTTTAACCCGACCCGGTTCGCGACCCGGTTCGCAACCCATTTTCTGCCAGACAGTCCGCGGTAAAACAGTCATAACGTTTTACTCCGAGATCAGCTGGACATGAGGTTTTGTACGTTGGAAACTAGACTCGTAGACCTTCGATTCGGTATTTCGGGGACTTCTAACTCTTTATATATTGAGAGAAAAGCCCTGAGACATTTTACCCAAAGTTCAGAAAATTTATCAAAGAACCTTACGATCAAACAAATGGACCCGGCGCCGAAATACCGGTCCCGACAAGCCTTAAATGACTTGGGGCCACTACAAACAAGCCCTAACAGTTAAAGGAAAACGTATACGTGGAAATAACCGGAAGGGTCATTACAAGCTAGGACTGACTCACCAACAAGAGTAGAAACATGAAAGGGTTCTAAAAGTAATTCAGGACGAATCTCGAACTTACAAGCCACATAAGGGGTTACAAAAGATAAGGAAGGACCGGTATCCAACAAGCATACACATCAAGAGAGAATATTTTCAACATACTGGTAACCACATCTGGAGAACTCTCCTGATCCTGGCAGGAGGACATGGCATAAAGACGGTTCTGGCACTGACCACCAAAACTAAAAGCTGCGCTCTGCGAGGCTGGTCTACCACCTGAAGCTACTGGGGTAGACTGAGTCCTACCACCTCCCTGCCCCTTCTTAGCTAAAGGGAAATCTCTAAGCAAGTGCCCAGTCTATCCACACCCATAGCATGTACCTGTGCCCAAATGACACTCTCCCGGGTGATTTTTCCCATATTTGGTACAAACGGGGAAAGAAGGTTCCTTAGCAACACTCCTCTGAGACAGGGAATAAGAACTAGATCCTCTACCACCCTGATCATGACAAGGCCTCTGGGCCTTGGTAGGATCACTAGCATAAGAATGAACGGATCCGGATGACTTCTTTTGGAAAGAAGAGCGATGTTCACCTCCGGACCTGTGATGACCAAAGCTTGATCCCTCAGATCTACCCCTCTTGTTCTCCCTAGCCATCTCCTTACGTTTATCATCCTCGATCTGATGGGCATGATTCATGAGATGAGAGATATTCATGTCACTCAACAACAAGGTAGACCTACACTCCTTCTTCACTATATCAGAAACACCATAGATGAACTTGCTCATTTGATCATGCGGGTCCGCTACCATAGAGGGAGCATATCTAGACAATATAGTGAACTTCAAACTATACTCTTGCACCGACATCGAACCTTGTCTCAAGTTCACAAATTCCTCCACTTTCGCTTGCCTCAACTCACGGGGAAAGAACCTATCAAGAAATGCTCTCTCAAAACACTCCCAAGTCGTGGGGATCGCATCCCTCACACTAGCCTTCTTACATTGCGTAAACCAAATATGAGCTACATCTTTGAGTGGATAGGATGCAAGCTCAACACAATCAACTCCAACCACTTGCATAACCTCAAATATTTTCTTCACTTCATTAATAAAGTTAAGCGGGTCCTCACTCACCTTTGAACCCTAAAACTCTGGTGGGTTCATACGGATGAAATCACGAACTCAGGCTGCTACCCCACCTTGAGGATGAACGGGAATAGGAGCTGGCTGATTAGCCTGAGAGGCCAAAGTCTGGGCTAGCAAATGGATAGCATTCCTAAACTTATCATTCATGACATCGGGAAAGGAAACTTGAGGAGCGGCATTTCGAACGGCTCAAGGAGGCATAGCACGTCAAGGAGGCATAGTATAAAACACATAAGATAAGGATTAGAGGAATATTAGACTTAAGCTCTATTGCACGATGTGATCATGAAACAAGTGAAGTTTTTCTAAGACAGCTCATAGCTTCCCTTTCATATGTGTGGAGCGCTTCACACACATGAAAAAGACTCTACTCGATGTGGCTTTCACACATCCTAGGACCCTTGAACATGAGGCTATGATACCAAGTTTGTCATGCCTCGAGGTTTCACCCTAGACGTAACACAGGACTCGGGACCACAAGGATCCCAAGCTAACCCTTGGTCATAGAATTCTCAAGCATAACAAAAGATAAGCGGAAGCATAATACGGAAATCCAATAAGGAAACATCAATAAGGGTCTAAGAGTCACATAACATAAAATATCCAAAAAAGGAACTCGAATACAAACTATGTCTGAAAACCTCTAATCATAACATAAAGAGTTACTAGGACAAGACCGTAGCTAACTGGGAATATAGAAGTAAAACTAACATAAGAAAAAAAAAACATAACTAGTCCTCGAACCATGAGGACTCACCATAGCAGACTGAGGAGGTGGCCTGAGACTCTAGCCACGAAGATGAGAAGGGGTACCTAAGTCTGCATCATGAAAGGATGCAGCGCAATATGTGTTAGTACTATGGAATGTACTAAGTATGTGAGCGATGCATGAATCATGATCCGTTGAAGTAATGACGAGTGGTCATTAGGAGTCGTTGTCTGGGGTTCAACTGACTCTTGGTCGAACCACGACTCAAGAATATGGTCCGTCATTCAAATGAAGAGTTGTAGACTTGACTCTTGGTTCCTGAAGAGACTTAGGAAAATTTTTATTTCTCAGAAGAATTTCCACGAGTAGACAGGACAGACCCGTTGTTTGAATGACGAGTCATCATTTGGATTCGTGGTCCCTGGGAACACTTAACAGTTCTCAGGTCTAGTTCTATGAGTGGAACTATGACTCGTAGGATGAACTACGGTCTATAGAACCCACTCATGGTTCTCAGACTAGAGGCTAAACTTGCAGGGACTGAACCACGGATCCATTCCATAAATCGTGGTTCAAACCACGGTCCGTAGTTTGGACCCGTCATTTCTAAAATAGGGATTTTCCTGAGGTTTTTAACTTAGATAGATGGATACGTGTATGAAGTGTTATATCACTAGTGGTCCTAGGTCCCGTGTTACGCTTAGGGGGTAGCCTCAGGGCTTGACAAAGTCCGTGCTTTGCTTGTCTCAAAATGGACCCATCGGAAAAAATTCATTGCAAGAAGTTTTTGAAAATAAAAGGAAAGATGGAAAATTAATTTTTTGAGGAAAGCATTCTCTTTTCATGACTTGCACACTCTCGGTTTGTCTTGATCGATTCACAAACGAGTGTGTAATAAACTCAGAATAGCTTGTCAAAAGTCATTTATCCCAATTCATGTTGAGACTAGTTTTTAAAATTCTTGGGATGTGATGTCTTGTGTGGTGAGGCTATACTTTGATTCTTGTGCATTTGTGTCATCTAGAACATGCCCCAAATGTGATTCAAGGCGAAATTCTAGAGTTGACCGATCTTGGAAGATGAGTTTAGGCCCTTTTTGAATAGACATTTCACCCAAATTCCTTCCCTTGACATTGATCCTAGTGAACCCCTTTAAGCTTGTGACCTTACTTTGACACCTTGAACTTTTTGGAACCTTTCTTCTTTCACCCGTCCTCCCTAATGGCTCGGAAATGAAACATAAGCTAAAAGCCTAAGTTTGGGGGTTCATGTAATCAATGGGGAGAAGAAAAGGAATGCATTTCAAGTGCATGGTAGAATCTTATGTTTGAATTGAAAATTGCTCCAAAAGACCAATGGAATGAGCAAAATGATTTGAAAAAGAATTGGTGCTACCAAGTGAAGGTGATACCGACAGGTGGAATGATCAATATTGAAGGTTAAAGCTAGGGTTGTATGAGGGAGAAATAAGGTGAAGTCAAAGTCAAAAATGTGAGCGGTGCTCAAAATGATAAGAGAGAGCGTTAGGGAGGTTTAGTCACTTGAGCCAAATGCAATCCTCACTTTAGCCCTAGCCAACATCATAACCCGCAAGTCCTTTGTAATTCTGAGATTGTCACTCTACATTAGTGGCAATTGACATAAAGGGCAAGCCTATGGTTCGACATGTTTGTACTTGAACTTTCTTGAGAGAGTGATAGTCTTTTGGTTCTCTTATAATTCCTTATATTGTGAATTGCATGATTGTGAGTGGGATTCTCTCTTATGATGAGTGGCATCATGCCCTCGAATTGAAACATGAAGTCTCTATTTCAATTGAGAGGAATGAATGATACAAGTTGTGTGGCGAATCTCGAGGGAAACCTTGATGGTACATGCCAATGACTTAAGAAGCTTAATCTTATTTTGAATGACAAATTCCCCTGTTTTTGAATGAAAAATGAAGTCCTTTTTTATGGGAGTTTTGAAATGATATATTGCCTTGAGAATGTGGTGGTCCAAATTTAGATAAGCATTGTAGTTGAGTCTTTTGTTTGAGTCTTTTAATTTTTTATTTTTCTTAGTTTTTTTAAAATAGATTAATCTTTTGTGCCTTGATTGAGTTTTAGAGCATAATTCATTCCTTACCTTCTGAGTATCTTGTATGAGGACAAGCAATAATTCAAGTTAGGGGGTTTGATAAGTCTGTAATCTACCAACTTATTGAGCCTTTAATAATGAATAATAGCTATGTTTTTATAAGATTTAAAGGTTTTTAGGGCATTTATTGATGTGAATGAAGGTACTCTTGGTCGAGAGTAGAAAATTAGGAATTGGACCCAAAAGAGCTCAAAAGGAGTTGAAGTGTGAAGTAATCAAGAAAGATGAAGATTCTGGCGAGAGATACAGCCACCATGCGACACGCACATTGCTTGGTGCGGTCCACAACTCCCTCCGTATGAAGTTCAGAAAAAGAAGAAGAATCTGCTAAGGGGTGCGCTCATCGTGCGACACCAACTCTGCCTGGTGCGGTCCTAAACCTGCTTTGCATGACACTCGAAGATAGGATGGAATCATTGGCCCACTGATGCGGAGCTGTGTGACACGCACAATGAGATGTGCAAGTCACACGTCATGATTCATAGCTCCTGAAGGGCATTTTTGTCCACTTTTATGTGACGAATTGGGAACCTTCTAAAACCCAATTTGGGCATAGTATTTCATAGTTTTTTTAGAGTTTTCAGTTTTTGGAAACATAGTTGAACAAGTTTTCTCTCCCAAGGCAAGATAGAGGGTTTTACTCAATTCTCTCCATCTTTAACCTTGGATTTGTAAATTGAGCTTGGATATTGGAAATTTCTTCCATTAATGAAAGGGAATTTGAATTACCCATTTGGTATTGCTTCTTATTCCTTTAGCATGAGTGGCTAAGTCTCCTTGTCTAGGGGTGTGTGAATGTCACGCCCTGAGGCTATCCCGTAGGTGTAACACGGGACCCAGGACCATAAGTTCCCCAAGTTAACCCTTCGTCATAGCATAACTTAAGCATACATAAAGAATCATAGCGAAAGCCTACATAATGGAGATCGGCAACCATAACTATATAGGATAAAGGTGAAAAAAATACCAAATACAGAATACAGAATACAAATATTTAGCTATGTCTGAAGCCTCTAAAATGACAATAAGAGTTGTTGGGACAAGACCCAGCTAACTCAGAAATCTGAAAGAAGAACATGATAGTAATAAGTCTAGAACTAGCCCTCGAATAATGAGGACTCACCAACAGAAGCTGGATAACCGGCGATGTCTAGCCACGAGTCTGAGGGTAGGAACCTGTATCTGCATCATCAATGGATGCAGCATGAGAATATGCGTCAGTACTATATGATGTACTGAGTATGTGACATATGCATAAATATGGTAAAAAAGTACATAAAACATGTTTAAATTTGAGTTCATGCATAATAAGAAACATCATAAATAAATATCATAATTTAAGCATAGCATATAAAATAGGATAATATAAGACATAAAGGATTGAAAACCTTTATATAGGGAGTTTCTTATAACTGACAATAGACCATGTGAGCTACATAAAATCCAACTATATAACTCTAGTTGGCAAAGCTACCCCAAACCTTTCCAAGAACGGGGTACCATACATATCATAGCGTGGAACCAATTTCATAAGCCCATCGGGCTAGAGAAGACACTCTCAACTAACGAGGACCCTCTTTACCTACACTGGAAACGTAGTTTTGGACTTGGGTTATCTGTAACCCTCATCGCTCGGTGCTAAATACTACTCCCAAAATATATACAGATAGCTCATATAATACTTGTGACATATCTAATGCCAAATATGTTTGAAAAGCATAAGGACATATCTAATGTCATGCAATTTCAATTCATACGTCTTAAAGCTTAGCATGGCCATAATTCAAAACATATTTTTCCTTCTATATTCATAACTTGAATAATTAAGCATGCAATCTCATAACATACTTGAGGTCATGCTATCTTAACATGCCAATTTCACTTGAAAACATGCAATTGAGTGAAAAATGCTAAAATTCATCAATAATGCATGGGCTTTTGAAAATATTTAAGGAATCTCAAATAAATCATAGATAAGTAATGAGGAACCATGAATTTATGCTTTACAACTGAACCCATAAGATTTTTCCAATTTGGGTAAGAATCCTAATTTCATAAATTCATAATTCAAAGTAAAACTTAAGGGTTTTGGGTATAAGGGTGAAAGGAATCCCTTATTGAATACCCACATACCTGAATTGAAGCTTTATTAATTTGGGGTGAAGAGAAATGGAGACTTGAACTTGGAGCTTGAAGCTTGAGAGACCATTTCCACTTTTGGGAAGATGAATGAGATTTTGGAGGTGACTTAGGCTAATTAGGGGTGAAACCCTACTAAAAGAGTCCAAAACGACCTTACTTAGGAGTTAATGTCACGACCCGATTTTCCAGGTCATGATGGCACCTACAACCCCCCAGTAGAAGAACCAATCCGCGTAGCCCAAAACGATTAGTAATGGGCTACCACCTAACCAATTATGCACAACAAGCAGAAATAAGCAGAAGATGAATGTAAAGTTAAGACACGCAGAAGAAACAAACCAAAATATATATACAAAGATACTACACCAACTCTAAGACTTGGTATCGATAGTACAGAAGCTTCTAATGGGATACAAGTGCCAGAAGTAACAAAATACAATATAAATCTATCTACGAAAATACAAGGAGTGACAGTACAAAAGATGAGATGTACACAAGCCCCGATCAGCAGGTGCTCACCCTAGTCTCGATGTCCAAAAGCTGCACGAGTCTCTAACACGATCAACGACAAAGGCTCAACTAATATTTGCACCAAAAAGTGCAGAAGATTAGTATGAGCACCAAGACAACGGGTACTCAGTAGGTATCATCGGCCGACCGAGCGCATATAAGATATAAAAACAATAATAAGCAGAACACAATAAAGCAGTCACAGAAGCAAGGAAAAAGCACAAGGAACACTCACCCAAGAGTTACAAGAATACATACTAGCACAAACATATACATAACACATAAACACAGGTGTAAGGAAGAAGAACGCACTTGGAATCCTTGCAACAATAGTTTATAAAAAAGGAGAGAGTTTAGAAATACATGGCGGTATATCAGTAACCTCAAGTAGAAGGAAGGATGGAAGCAACTTCAAATACTCAAGAAGGGATCAATATACTAAAGGAAAACATAAAATGAATCCAACTTCAAAGATAATATAAATAGAGATCAACCTCGCAAATATCAACCTAGGATGGAACCACTAAACCACAATAACCGAGAGACACTTCTCAAATCCTTATAAGGATGGAACTAGAAACTCACACTCTGCTCAGAAGGCCACACAAACGTGTCTCAATAAGATAGGACACCCTAGCCCCCTCAATAATAAAATCCCACAACCGGAGCCTCAACAGGCTAATAAACGCTAATCCACCATAACCGTAATCCATGACAAGCTCTAAATAAAGACAGGAGTAAATATAATCTACCTACAGTCCCAACGGCCGCCCATACAATCGAGGAATGCAATATAGTGAAAACAAACCCTCTAGCTGCCCATAAAACTGGAGAATACACTAAACACATATCAAACAAGGGTGTAATAAGAGTAAAATATGCATGATGATGATATGATGAAATGTAGTGCCCCGAACTTAAGATACGCGTGCAACTCGTAAACCTGGAGGAATTATTATGAACCAAAAGGATAAGGTTGTGAATGGATAATTATACAAAGGGACGCTTATATTATGCCATTTGAAGTGATATACCAAGGTTATAGACCAAAGGGATACTTAGAACAAAAGTTCAAATTGAAGGATTCGCTGCGGTGGACTATTTCAAGTAAGCTAGTACAAGGTCTTACTTGTAACAGGTATATATCCCAAAATAAAATGATTTAGAGGTCCTAGGAAGTACCAAATTAAAGGTATTTGAGTCTAGTTTGCAACGCAAGAAACCTCTCATCCATACGTATTAGGAGTAAAAAGTTATGCGCATTTTACTACAGACACGCTTATTGCCCAATCACTGCAAGACATGTGGCAGCCTTGGGTAAGTCGGCCAAAATTGGTGTATTTAAATTGAAACTTTGGGATTTCGTCTCCCATACATATCAGAATATATGGGACCTGATTAGCACTTTTTTTCTTCAGTTCTTCTTCATCTCAATCCCTCCCTAGCCTAAGGTAAGTGAATTCCTTCTAGAATCAAGTGTATTTTTCATCTTAGGTCGCGGAAACATACTTAGTCAAGTGTTTTCTTGAAGAAAAGGTGTTGTTATGGAAGACAAAAAGGGTGCAGGGATTGTATTCTTATTTATAAAGGTATGTCTTCTCTTCTATCCCTATAAATATGACTCTAAGAGTTGTTTTAAGTATAGTTTACGGGTAGGACTCACGGGACGGTGAAAGGAAGTCGTGAGTCCATGTTTTGCCCATTGTAACTAATATATTCGGTGAGGAGGGAGTATGTAGAGGGCTGTAATGGTTGTATTGTTGACTAAATGAGGTATGTATTGTGGTGTATTGAGGCATCAAGCCTTCTGTCATAAGGAGGGACGCTAGGATTTCTATGGCTCTTGCAAGCTTGTCCCTCGTCAAGTGTTTGATAAAATGCCTAAATGGATTGAGGGTGTTGTTTACATGTTATTTGGCTTCCTATCACTGTATTAAATGTTATAATTCTCTCCCAACTTAATCTATGATCTTAAAGGATCATTTAAATGCTACTAAATAATGAACTCCCGAGGCGGTATTTAAAAGTCGAGAGGTCAAGTTTATGACCCTATTTGGGATATGGAATGGTCTTCATATTGTAAGGAATTAATGGAGGGATTAATATTGACTTCATAGGTGGTCATAGTTCAGTTGATAAGGGTAAAAGAGAGAGGTGTGACGATACACCATTTAATTATCTTATTTGCTAAGCTTGTTGCTCGTAAGCTATTATCATCTTCCCGACCTTGCCATATTTCTTGGTTAGTCGCTTATACTATTGAATATGTTGTTATGTCATAGATAAGTAGTGTTTGTCGGGAACCAACGATGCTACATAAGGGAGAGAGAGTCTCGAAGTTAGGAATGTAAAGCTAAAACTTCTTTTCGCCATCGAGGCACGACCTAGAGTCACATGTTCCTCCTATAAGGGTCTTCATAGATTATATGCTTCTTGAAAGCAAAGCTTATTTCTATTATAGGTCTCTCTCGGGTAGAGTTCTAAACCTATAGTGTTATAGTACCCATTTCTAGTCAAAGAAGTCACATGTTTCACACGATCATACATGTCTTCAGTTGAAACTCTTAGAAGTTACCGAGCATATATGTCACGAACTTAGAGAAATTAATTGGCCACAAAATAGACCTGAGTATATAGATCACACAGATATATGATTCTTTATCTAAAAGAAAGTAATGAATATTCAGATAACGAGTTATATGATTCATAAGTTACTTACTATGAGCCTTTACAAGCAAGATGAGATTATAGCCTACACTGCAGCGTAGGGTGGGTATCATTAGGGCCACTACGTGCGACATTGTTCTGTGCACAAAATTCAGATAGAGTCAGATGGAACTTCCCGTCATGGATTCCCCTGACTACACAGGCCTACGGGCAGACCTTATAGAAGCCCTGGAGGGCGTACCTTGACAGACCACGTTATCCAGACTATGAGATTTCACACATGGTTATGATAGTTGGCTATAGATGCCAAACAGGTGTCATCGATCACCGAAAGCAGGCCATCTTGTGACTTTCTGACAATTAGTATTACATAAAGAGTAGATAAGCTATGTAAAAGGGTAAAGATGTCACCATGGAAAATTCTAGGGATTTTAAACATATGTAATTAAGTAGTGTATAATTCATTGTATAAGGACCCCTGATATTGTCCATTGTATTAATTTCAGTTTCAATTTCAGATTACATTCCCTGTATGTGTATTCTTAGATTTTCCTATCTTTGATATTCTATTCAGTGAGTATTCTTACATTTCTACTTGTTATTCAGTCTGCTTTACATACCAGTACATGTTTCATATGTACTGACGTCCCTTTATTTTTGGGCGCTGCATTTTATGAATGCAGGCTCAGGTACTCAGGCTAGCAGAGATCCATAGTAGACCAGTGCCTTCTAGTTGATCAGTTGGTAAGCTCCACCTCTCTCTGGAGCTATTCGATTCCTAGTTCACATGTTTTAGATTCATGTACATATCGTATATTGGGTATGTCGGGGCCCTGTCCTGACTAGTTATCAGATTTTCAGTTGCAGACTCTTTAGAGGCTTCTTAGACATAGTTTTGTTTCAGTTGTACAGTTAGTCTAGTGGGCCCTTCAGTTATCTATATTTCAGAATATGTAAACACATGTTGATGTCCATATTGTTTCTTATCAGTTTACAACTTTAGCATGAGTTTAGTATATATGTTTAGCAGGTGCTCATATAACTCACTTGACGTCCTCCCCTCCTAGCTAAGGGTGTGACAAACTTGGTATCAGAGCACAAGGTTCAAGTGTCCCAGGGAGTCTAAGAATTCATGTCTAGTAGGACCTTCCTTATGAATGTGTTGCGTACCACTTTTATAATTAAGAGACTATGCGGGCATTTAGGAATCTGACCTTCTATTAAAATCTAGATCGTGCAGTAGAGCTAAGTCATAGAAAGTTACTCCTGACTTATATTCTGCTTATTTGTGATACAGATCATGTCTACCAAAGATACGGATAATGTAGGCCATAGGGACACTACCAGCACTACTCAGGAGGCAGCCACTATAGAGCATTCTCCAGTATTAGCGGATCAAACCAAGGCTCAAGAGGTCTTGCCAAGTTCTCAGGTGCCTAGAACAGAAGGGCATACATGAGTTTCTACACCTCTAGTGGCATCAGCAGCAGTTTCTACACTGCCTGTACCACACCAGGTGCCTCAAAGCAGGATCTTAGAGGAGTAATATAGTTTTTCACCCAGTTAGTAGCTGCTCAAGTCCAAGGAAAGAATGTTGCTACATGTAACACTATTCAAGGGGAGACTGCCAGATCCAGAGTTTGTGATTTCCTCATGATAAATCCCGCGGTGTTTACAGGATCTAGTGTGAAAGAGGACCCTCAACAGCTTATAGATCAGATCAACAGAATTTTCAGGGTTATGAATATATCTGAGACTAAGGCTGTGGAATTTGCCTCCTATAATCTAAAAGATATTTCCACTGCCTGGCATGAGATGTGGGTCGATTCTAGGGGCCCGAACGCCCCTACAGTAGTTTGAGAAGAATTCTCGAGGGCCTTTATGGATCACTTTTTACCTTTAGAACTCAGGGAAGCGAGGGTGGATGAATTTCTATCCTTACGACAGAATAACCTCCGTGTCAAGGAGTATAGCATGTGATTTATGCAGTTGGACATATTTGCTTCAGAGATGGTCAGCACCCAGATGGCGAGGCTGTATTATTTTGTGGGTGGCCTTGGAGATCATTTGATTGACTCTTGTGCAGTTGATGCACTTACTAATGATATGGATATTGCTAGACTGATGGCATATACACAGTAGGCAGAGGATCGCATCCGTGACTACAGGGCAAACAGATCAGAAAGGGAGCAGAGTAAGAGGGCCAGGGCAGCTGGCAGGTATCACAGAAGTGACAGGGCTTCCTCCAGCAGAGGCCCACCTAGGCAGGCTCAGTCAGCATCCAGCTTCACAGCTAGTTCTCCAGCTCTGTAATCAAGGTACAGACATGATCAGAGTCAGACTTCTAGGGCACCAGGCCCTCACTATCAGAGAGGTACTAGTCGGGGATTACCACCTTGGCCTACTTGCAGACGATATGGCCATTCTCATTTTGGAGAGTGATTATATGGCTCTACTGTTTGTTATGGGTGTGTATTCGATGGTCATAAGATGCGTGATTATCCTAGACTTAGAGCTGAGGGAAGGGGTGATAGATCACTGTCCACAGGCTCTGCAGGAGCATCCTCTTCTTCAGTACCACCTTCATCTTGTGATCCTCAGGAACAGACAGGCAGAGGTATAGGTAGGGGTAGAGGTAGAGGTTCAGGTTTAGAAGATGGCCCAAATCGAATGTATGCTCAGCAGGCCGACAGGATTCAGAGGCTTCCTTAGATGTGGTTACAGGTACTGATAACGCTCAAACTACACCTCAATTTAAGAAGCGTACGCGATCGTTGTCAAATATATAACCCAACAAGGTTGGGGTCGAATCCCACAGAGAATATGGTGATGATTAAGACTTTAGTGAAGTATGTGACTAGTCGTCAATCGTTTCCAGTAAATAAAAGGGGGGTTTTGTAATCAAATTGTAGACAAAACAATAATAAACGTAGGAGTTTAAATCAGTATGAGAGAATGAACTAGGGATGTGTTCACCATGGCGTTGTAACAATGTCGATTCTAGGCTTAACCGGGTTCTTTCTATATACGTGTCACGATGTGATTGCGTCAATTGTATCGTCTAAACGTATATAGAAAGAACCCGGTTAAGCCTAGAATCGACATTGTTACAACGCCATGGTGAACACATCCCTAGTTCATCCTCTCATACTGATTTAAACTCCTAAGTTTATTATTGTTTTGTTTACAATTTGATTACAAAACCCCCCCTTTTATTTACCGGAAACGATTGACGACTAGTCACATACTTCACTAAAGTCTTAATCATCACCATATTCTCTGTGGGATTCGACCCCAACCTTGTTGGGTTATATATTTGACAACGATCGCTTACGCTTCTTAAATTGAGGTGTAGTTTGAGCGTTATCAAAAATGGCGCCGTTGCCGGGGAATACGGTTTTTGATTTAGTCTAGTGTGTTTATTTGACTCTTAGTCATAGTTTCCTGCTTTTATTTTTGTTTGTTGTTTTTGTTTTGGACAGGGTACAGATTTGTGCATGCCAAGTACCCGAAGTTCGGGGGAACAAATTTTACCTTACGACCCCGAACTTGCGAGAACATTGAGGCGGAATATGGCCGCACAATTAGACGCAGCAAGGATCGCTGCAGAACTGCAGGCCCAACAAAATTTGAATGCTGGTGGTCTGCAGGAGGATGTGGTACGGAATGATGAGGATCTCGATTTAGATGGAGCTGGCGCTACGGGCGCCATTATTGTTCCACCGCTACCGCCCGGAGCCAAGTTCAACATCACTAGCACGATGATCCAGCTGTTGAACTTGAGAAGAGTGTTCCGCGGTGTTGCTGGTGACGATGCAAATCAGCACTTGATGAACTTCGTGGGCATCTGCAAATCGTTCGAATTGCCAGGAGTGAGTCAGACAGCGATCAGGCTCAGATTGTTTCCGTTGTCTCTGTCTGATGAGGCAGCGTTGTGGTTGACAGAATTGACCCCCGACTCTATCGCAACTTGGGGAGAGTTGAGAGGAGCTTTCCTAGAAAGGTTCTTTCCTCCCTCTCGGATGATACAGTTGAGGGACGAGATTAGCAACTTCAGGCAGCAACCGCACGAAGCACTGCATGAGACCTGGTTGCGATTTAAGAAGAAGTTGACACAGTGCCCCAACCATCAGCTGAACAACGAATTCTTGATGCAGACATTCTACCGGGCACTAAATTCGGCTACCAAGCCGACATTGGATAACGCAGCAGGTGGAGCGTTTATGGGTCGCACTTTTGCCGATGCCACAGCTATCCTAGACAGGCTCACCAAGACCAACAGGGCCTGGCACACACGAGATTCAGAGGTTGCAGCTAGCACCTATACAGTTGGCATGTCAGCAGAGCAGAGAAGGAAAGAGGAGGAGCGCGACCAAGACATGGCGCATCTTAAAACACAGTTGGATCTCTTGACAAGGCACTTGACGTCAGGAAGTATAGAGAAGGTACAAGTTGTGGGTTCCCAAGGTATAGAGACTGAGGAAGCAAATTACTTGGGGGGTTTCCAGGCCAATGGCCAGGGAAACCAAGGTCGGAACTATCCAAGAGACAACCACTATGAGAATGGTGGCTACAAAAATTGCGACCAAGGAAACTGGAGGAACAACACCGATAGAGGTGGGTTGTATATACCACCTGGTAATTGGGATAAAGCTGGCAGCGAGGCTGAGACGTCCAAACTTGAGAACATGATGGCGAAGATGCTGCTTAAGGTGGAATCGACCGACTCTGGGGTAAAGGCAATACGGAATGAGTTATCAACATTGAGTCTGGTAGTGGAGTCACACTCAACCGCGATCAAGCAACTAGAGCAGCAAGTGGGTCACATCTCGGCATCTCTAAACCAAAGGAAAATAGGTACTTTGCCGAGCGACACCACTCATCCGCAGAATGATGCAAGCTGTATGGCGATCACCACAAGAAGCGGAAAAGTATTACCGGAATCACATCCGGTAATTCATGCTCAAGATGATAGTGCGGATGATAAAGAGGCGGTAGAGGAGGAAAAGCCAAAGCCCGCAGAGAAACGCAAGGAAGCTGAAAAGCTTCCAACTATGATGTTTCGACACCCACCCCCTTTCCCCCAGAGGTTGAAGAAGAAAGCTGACGATAGTAAGTTCTTGAACTTCATGACCATGTTAAAACAGATTTCAATAAACATACCATTGGTGGAAGCTCTGGAACAAATGCCCGGTTATGCCAAGTTCATGAAGGACTTGATCACAAAGAAGAGGACGGTAAGTTTTGAGCCGGAAGACAACCTCCATCACTGCCGCGCTATTTCCTCTAGATCATTAGTGGAAAAGAAAGGAGATCCAGGTGCGTTCACTGTTCCATGTACTATCGGGAAGCTCAACTTCGGAAGAGCTATGTGTGATCTTGGGGCTAGTATCAATTTGATGCCGCTAGCAGTGTATAACAAATTGGGTTTGGGAGCTCCTAAACCAACGTCCATGAGAGTGAGGATGGCTGACCGTTCGGTAAAGCGACCCGTAGGGATCTTGTCTGATGTGCTAATAAAGATCGGTAAGCTTATCTTCCCAGCTGACTTGGTAATTTTGGATTGCGAAGTGGACTTCGAAGTTCCCATAATCTTGGGACGACCATTGTTAGCTACGGCGAGAGTTTTGGTTGACATGGAGAAAAACGAACTGACCTTCCGATTGAACAATGAAATGGTCAAGTTCGATGTGTCTAAATTGATGAAGCAACCAAGTGACATGAGGGTGGTCGCGGTCATCAATGCTGTTGAGGAAGCTCATGCGGATGTGCACCTTGAGGAGAAGTGTTTGGTCGAGACGCTAGCTGTTGTGAGAAGGATGCCGCGAAAAGAGAAGCATGTTACGGAAAGCGGTGTAAATAGCTCAAGGAAACGAAAACACCGCAAGAGAATCTACAAAGAAAGAGCGAAGAAGCGGTTACGACTAGCGGCGGAGCAAATAAAAGAAGAAGTTGGAGCGCAACATGAGGTTGGCGCACACAAGTACTCCATCGAGTTCTCTTGTTTTGGAGACCCAGGCGGTCTCCAACATCATTCCAGAATCTGAGTCATATCGACTTCACAGGTATTCCTCTATTCTCACAGCTTTTAGTTTTCATATGTATGCATTGGGGACAATGCATGAGTCTAAGTTGAGGGTGTTGGGAAACCTGTGAGTCACCACCGAGGGTTTTTGTTGCCGATTTCTTTTCCCTCCGGTGTGCTATCTAGTAGAACCGGCATGTTTAGGTTGTTAGTTTAAATTTTTTTTAGTGTCTATAGCAAGCATGCGTTGTTCTTGTCTAAAAACGAGGCCCCTTGAAAAATTTTCTGGTTTTGAGCTTATGTTGAAACAATTGACTGTCTGGATCCTTGAATGTCATTGTGTGAATATGATTAGAATGAGTATGCTTAAGCCGAGTGGTTGTTTGATAGTTGGTAGCGATATAGTTTCTTGGTGCTAAGAGTGTGTGAGATTAATTGTCATAAATTCTTACTCTGTGCATGCATCTAGAACTTGCCCGGTCTATTTTGTTAAGTTTGAAGTTTGGTTGCTTAGGAAAGGATCACAGGCCCCTTTTGTGTGCAGTCCACTTAACCTAAAAGACCGTCCAAATATAAATAATCCCTTGATCCCTGTTTGAGCCGTACTTGACCTTATTCTTTCAATAACCTGTCACCATTCCTGTTTAACTTTGAATCCCTATCTTGGCCCTGGTCCTTCCTTGGACATCGTGCACCTCAACGTAAGCAAAACAACCTAAGTTGAGGGTGGCTACTATAGAGGTAAACCCTGTTTTGGCCCGGGTCCTACCAATGGACATTGTGCACCTTGACGTAGGCAATCAGCCTAAGTTGAGGGTGGCTACTACAGTGGTAAAGGAGAAGAAAAAGAGGATGGAGATGATTGTTGTTGAATAGAATGAAAATCCGGGTGTGCGCCTAAGAAAAGAAAAGAAAAAAATAAAGAATGATGAAAAAGATCGAAAAAGAAACAAAAAGAATTGTCAAAAAGGAGGTCGCACCTGTATCTAGAATCAAGGAAATAAAAAGGTGAATAAGGATGGATAAAGTGAAGTTATGTGGTGATAAGATGTAAATGGTTCCAAGGAGGGCTTAGTCACTAACCCCTAAATGTATCCTACCTGCACCCGAAGCCTCATTACAAGCAAAATACAAGTCCTGTAGTGATCCTAAGTAGCTTTCTGAAGAACTGAAATAGAATAGTAAGGGCAAGCCTATGGTATCGCATGTGCATTGTTTGAAATCGTTTGTGAGTGTGAGCGTGTGTGGGATTTCTTTGTGGTGAGGGCACCAAGATGTCTATATTGTCTATTGATTGTTAGGATAGCTGCGTATGTGTATGCATAATATTCTATCATATCGGAATGACATGTTTGGATCCTTGCAAGTTAGTGTTTCATACATTTGTGTGCTACAAGGGAGATTGATTTAATTGAATAAGTTTGAATGACCATGAGTTGCTATAGACATGAGTTTGTGTTCTTAGTAGAGTCGTATTATTGTTTTATGTTATGTTGCTTGAGGATAAGCGAACGTTTTAAGTTGAGGGTGTTGATGTGACGCTAATTTACGTCACTTTCGACTCCTTTTTACTAAGAACAATCGTACGTTTTCAAGCAACCATTGTTGTTTTTGATGTTTTTTATGTTGTATTTGTAGGAAATGGAAACAAACACGGAAACGGACGGAAATACGCGAAAAAGAGCAATCTGCCTAAGTGTGACGGCCTGAGTGACGGCCCGTCACACATGTGACGGTCCGTCACTGGGACCGTCACTCCAAGGCAGCAAAGGGACAGTGCCACTGCCTAAGGCTGACGGTCCAGGCGACGGTCCGGCAAGGCAGTGACGGTCCGTCAGCCTGACCGTCACGCTAAGGCAGTGGCTTACGTCGGCGACCCGCGTTTTGGGGATTCCTAGCCCGTTTTGGATTTGGTTTCTTTGACTCCTATAAATACCCTATGATAGGTTTATGTAATTAGAATACACCCAATAGTTTTAGAATAGTTTTTAGTCGTATTTTGAGAGCAACAACACGTTTTCGGATTCTTGAGTTCGTGTTCTTGAGTTCTTGGTTGTTCTTGTTCTTGGATTATTGAAGAGTATTTTCATCATATTGTAAGAATCTTCTTTCCTTTATAATGAATTACTTCTTTCCTTCTTCGAGCATGAGTAACTAAAACTCCCGCAACTAGGGTTGTGGGAGCCATGGAAAACGTAGCAATATAGATTCCGGGTAGCGTTGGGTTCGATATATGTATTGTCACGTTGTTAATCATACTTTATGTCACGTTTTCTAGTGGGTTGCAAACATTAGAACATGCCTAGGTTTAATTTGCTTGAGAAAGAGATTAAAACCGGGAAACTTGATTAACAACAAGGATTCGAGACTACCAACTCTCGTCTTAAAGATTAATGTCGTAACTGGATTAATCAACTTGATGTTAGGATTGAGAGCTAAAAAGCACATCTTTTTGAGATCGAGAGAAGATAAAAGGAAATTTGTTTATTTGGTCGAGAGACGTTTAGACGATACAATTGACGCAATCACATCGTGACACGTATATAGAAAGAACCCGGTTAAGCCTAGAATCGACATTGTTATAACGCCATGGTGAACACATCCCTAGTTCATCCTCTCATACAGATTTAAACTCCTAAGTTTATTATTGTTTTGTTTACAATTTGATTACAAAACCCCCCTTTTATTTACCGGAAATGATTGACGACTAGTCACATACTTCACTAAAGTCTTAATCATCACCATATTCTCTGTGGGATTCGACCCCAACCTTGTTGGGTTATATATTTGACAACGATCGCGTACGCTTCTTAAATTGAGGTGTAGTTTGAGCGTTATCAAAAATGGGTGACGGTCCGTCAGCCTGACCGTCAGCCTTAGGCAGTGGCACTGTCCCTTTGCTGCCTTGGAGTGACGGTCCCAGTGACGGACCGTCACATGTGTGACGGGCCGTCACTCAGTCCGTCACACTTAGGCAGATTGCTCTTTTTCGCGTATTTCCGTCCGTTTCCGTGTTTGTTTCCATTTCCTACAAATACAACATAAAAACATCAAAAACAACAATGGTTGCTTGAAAACGTACGATTGTTCTTAGTAAAAAGGAGTCGAAAGTGACGTAAATTAGCGTCACATCAGGTACCTTATCCATCTTTTCTTATTATGTTTATGCATTGATAGATCCAGGGGAGACCCTGTCATATGTTACTCCATTTGTTGCTAAGAAGTTTGGAATAGAGCCAGAGTTATTACGTGAGCCATTTGAAGTATCAACTCTAGTAGGAGAGTCTACTATAGCTAAGGATCTACTATGGGTGTCTAGTAACAGTATGTGGCCATGATACATTGTCTAACTTGATAGAGCTGGACATGGTTGATTTTGATGTCATTATGGGCATGGACTGGCTATCCTCTTGTTATGCTATAGTTGATTGTCAAGCTAAGGTTTCTCGATTTCATTTCCCAGGAGAACCAGTCTTGGAGTGGAAAGGGAATGTTGTGATGCCTAAAGGAAGGTTTATTTCCTATCTTAAAGCAAAAAAACTTATATCAAAAGGGTGTTTATATCACCTAGTCCATGTCAGAGACCTTGAAGCAGAGGAACGTGTGTCAACTCCTCAGTCTATACTCATTGTGAATGAATATCCAGATGTGTTTCCTGATGAACTTCCTGGATTACCTCCAGTTAGAGATATTGACTTTGGTATTAACCTAGATCCCGATACCCGACCTATATCCATTCTTCCTTATAGAATGGAACCAGCAGAGTTGAAAGAGCTAAAGGAGCAGTTGAAAGATCTACTTGACAAAGGTTTTATTCGACCTAGTATATCTCCATGGGGTGCTCCAGTACTATTTGTACGTAAGAAGGATAGAACAAAGCGAATGTGTATAGATTACAAGCAGTTGAATAGAGTGACAATAAAGAATAAGTACCCCTACCCAGAATAGATGATTTATTTGATCAGTTACAGGGAGCTAAATGTTTTTCAAAGATTGACTTAAGATCTGGTTATCACCAATTGAGGATACGTGAAGTTGATATTCCGAAGACAGCCTTCAGAACTAGATATGGGCACTTTGAGTTCCTTGTCATGTCATTTAGACAGACGAATGCCCCAGCAGCCTTCATGGATATGATGAATAGGGTTTGATATATATGTGATTGTATTTATAGATGATATCTTGATATATTCACGTGATGAGGCAAAGCATGAAGACTATCTTAGATCAGTTCTACAGATTCTTAGAGAACACCAGCTTTATGCCAAGTTTTCTGAATGTGAGTTCTGGGTGAACTCAGTGTCTTTTCTTGGCCATGTGGTCTCTGGTGAAGGTATCAAAGTGGACTTTCAGAAGATAGAGGCTATGAAGAGATGGCCTTTACCTACCACTCCGATAGAAGTGCATAGTTTCTTGGGGCTCGCCGATTATTACAGGAGGTTTATGGAGGGATTTTCCTCTATTTCCACCCCATTGACTAAATTAACACAAAAACCAGCCAAATTTTAGTGGTCAGATGCTTGTGAAAGAAGCTTTCAAGAGCTAAAAGATAGATTGACTACAGCTCCTGTATTGGCCTTACTAGAGGGCACAGAAAGGTATGCCATTTATTGTGATGCTTCGGGTGTCGGCCTAGGATGCGTCTTGATGCAACATTGGAAGGTTATAGCATACGCTTCTTGACAATTGAAAAAGCATGAACACAACTACCCCACACATGATTTAGAGCTTGCAGCAGTTGTAGTCGCACTTAAGATTTGGCGCCACTATTTGTATGGGGTACATGTTGACATATTTATAGACCATAAGAGTCTCCAATATATCTTCAAGCAAAAGGAATTGAATTTGAGGCAGAGAAGGTGGCTAGAGTTGCTGAAAGACTATGATGTCAATATTCTCTACTACCCCGGTAAAGGTAACATTGTAGCGGATGCTCTCAGTCGCATTTTTATGGGCAGCCTAGCACATTTGTCACCCGCTCAACATGAAGTAGCATGAGATGTTCACATATTATCCAGTCTAGGATTTTGACTTCTAGATTCTAAAGATGGGGGTGTGGTTGTACAGAATAATACAGAGTCATCATTAGTGGCAGTAGTGAAAGAAAAACAATATGATGATCCCTTATTACTCCAGTACAGAGAAGGAATCCGACAACAAAAAATTTCAGCATTTGATATGGCAGGGGATAGTTTCTTAAGGTGCCGAGGAAGACTGTGTGTTCCTAATGTAGATGGTCTAAGACAACAGATAATGGCTGAAGCACATTGTTCCCGGTATTCCATTCATCCAGGCTCTACAAAGATGTACCATGACCTTAAAGAGGTCTACTGGTGGAATGGAATGAAAAGGGATATAGCAGAGTTTGTAGCACAGTGCTCCAACTGCCAACAAGTGAAAGCAGAACATCAAAGGCCCGGTGGCCTAGCTCAGACTATGAGCATTCCAGTATGGAAATAGGAGGCCATTAACATGGATTTTGTTACAAGTTTGCCTTCCTCATTTCACAAGCATGACTCTATTTGAATGATCATTGATCAATTAACAAAATCATCCCACTTCTTACCAGTTAAGTCTACCAGTACCACAGAAGATTATGCCAAGCTATATATATGAGAGATTATTCGCTTGCATGGAATCCTAATATCCATCATTTCATATAGGGGTGCCCAGTTCACCTCACATTTTTGGAGGTCATTCCAGGAGAGTTTGGGAACACAAGTGAACCTTAGCACCGCATTCGATCCACAGACGGATGGCCAAGCCGAGCACACTATTCAGACACTCGAAGATATGTTGAGATCATAGATTCTGGACTTTAAAGGCAATTGGGATGATCATTTGCCCTTGATAGAATTTGCCTATAATAATAGCTATTACTCCAGTATTGGCATGGCTCCATTTGAAGCTCTTTACAGAAGATGATGTAGATCATCTATTGATTGGTTTGATGTAGGTGAGACTCAAATATTGGGACCAGATCTTGTCCATCAAGTAGTTGAAAAGGTAAAGCTAATACAGGAGTGGTTGAAGACCGCTCAAAGCCGACAGAAATCTTATACAGATGTGCGGCGCAGAGATTTAGAGTTTCAAGTTGATGACTGCGTATTCTTGAAGGTATCGCCTATGAAGGGGGTTATGCGATTTGGAAAGAAAGTTAAGTTGAGCCTTAGATATATTGGTTCTTATAGAATCCTAAAGAGAGTTGGCCAAGTAGCCTATGAGGTTGATTTACCTCCTGAGTTAGCAGCAGTGCATCCAGTCTTTCACGTGTCTATGTTACGTAAATGCTTAGCAGATCCTTCTCAAGTTATCCCTTTAGAGGGTATAGAGCTCTCAGGAGATTTATCATAAGAAGAAGTCCCAGTGGCTATACTAGATAGACAAATCAGAAATTAAGAACGAAAGAAATAGCTTCAGTTAAAGTCCTATGGAAAAGTCAGAATGTAGAAGAAGCCACGTGGGAAGCAAAAGCCGACATGAGGGGAAAATATCCTCACTTATTCAAGGAACAACCAAAAGTTTTTAAAAGTCCTTACTCCTTTCATTCGAGTATCAATTTTAGTGATATTTGTTAATATTATTTTATCAATATGCTAAATGTTCAGGTACTTGATACGTGCTTATGATTCAAGAGTTCTATATGTTCCTCATAGTTGAGATATAAAGTTGAAGGAGTATGAGGTAAGCTATATTAACTACAATAGTTTTCATTCCTATAAAGCCAAGCGGAGCCTCATTGATACCTGTTGAATATTATTCTCTTGTTGTGACGCTCTGTGAAGCGTATGATATGTGTTTTGGTTAGCTGATAGGTTTTGGATAGGCCAGTTTACAAGGGAAACTCTGCCAAATTTTTTTGGAAAAAGTTAGAGTTAGAATAATTCTGACTCGTATCCTTCATTCGAGGACGAATGATCCCAAGGGGGGAATAATATAGTGCCCCGAAATTAAGATACGTGTGCAACTCGTAAACATGAAGGAATCATTATGAACCAAGAGGATAAGGTTGTGAATTGATAATCATACAAAGGTATTCTTATACTAAGATATTTGAAATGATATGCCAAGGTTATAGACCAAAGAGAGACTTGGAACAAAAGTTCAAATTGAAGGATTCGTTGCGGTGGACTATTTCAAGTAAGCTAGTACAAGGTATTACTTGTAACGGGTATATATCCCAATATAAAATGATTTAGAGGTCCTATGAAGTACCAAATTAAATTTATTTGAGTCTAGTTTGCAACACAACAAACCGCTCGTCCATACGAGTTTGGAGTAAAAATTTATGCGTATTTTACTACAGACACGCGCACTGCCCAATCACTGCGGGACATGTGGCAGCCTTGGTTAAGTCGCCCAAAAGTGGTGTATTTATAGTGAAACTTTGGGATTTCGTCTCAAATACATATCAGAATATAAGGGACCTGCTTAACACTTATTTTCTTCAGTTCTTCTTCATCTCAAGCCCTCCCTATCCTAAGGTAAGTGAATTCCTTCAAGAATCAAGTGTATTTTTCATCGTAGGTCACGGAAACATACTTAGTCAAGTGTTTTCTTGAAGGAAAAGGTGTTGTTCTTGAATATAAAAAGGGTGCAGGGATTTGGGTGCCCAAGGGATTTTATTCTTATTTATAAAGGTATGGATTCTCTTCTATCCCTATAAATATGACTCTAAGAGTTGTTTTTAAGTATAGTTTACGGTAGGACTCACGGGACGGTGAAAGGAAGCCATGAGTCCATGTTTTGCCCATTGTAACTAATATATTCGGTGAGGAGGGAGTATGTATAGGGATGTAATGGTTGTATTGTTGACTAAAAGAGGCGTGTATTGTTGTGTATTGAGGCATCAAGCTTGCTGCGATAAGGAGGGACGCTAGGTATAGCAAACACGATTTCTATGGCTCTTGCAAGCTCGTCCCTCGTCAAGTGTTTGATAAAATGACTAAATGGATTGAGGATGTTGTTTATATGTTATTTGGCTTTCTATCATTGTATTAAATATTATAATTCTCTCCTAACTTAATCTATGAGCTTAAAGGGTCATTTAAACGCTACTAAATAAAGAACTCCCGAGGCGGTATTTAAAAGTCGAGGGGTCAAGTTTATGACCTTGTTTGGGATATGGAAGGGGCTGCATATTGTAAGGAATTGATGTAGGGATTAATATTGACTTCATAGGTGGTCATAGTTCAGTTGATAAGGGGAAAAGAGAGAGGTGTGATGATACACCATTTAATTATCTTATTTGCTAAGTTTGTCGCTCGTAAGCTATTATCATCTTTCCGACCTCGCCATATTTCTTTGTTAGTCACTTATACTATTGAATATGTCATTAATTCATATATAAGGAGTGTTTGTCAGGAGCCAATGACACTACGTAAGGGAGAGAGAGTCTCGAAGTAAGGTATGTAAAGCTAAAACCTCTTTTCGCCATCAAGGCACGACCTAGAGTCACATGTTCCTCCTATAAAGGTCGTCATAGATTATATTCTTCTTGAAGACAAAGCTTATTTCTATTATAGGTCTCTCTAGGGTGGAGTTATAAACTCATAGAGTTATAGTACCCATTTCTAGTCAAAGAAGTCACATGTTTCACACGATCATACATGTCTTCAGTTGAAACTCTTAGAAGTTACCGAGCATATATGTCACGAACTTAGAGAAATTAATTGGCCACAAAATAGACATGAGTATATAGATCACACAGATATATGATTCTTCAGCTAAAAGAAAGTAATCAATATTCAGATAATGAGTTATATGATTCATAAGTTGCTTACTATGAGCCTTTACAATCAAGATGAGATTAAAGCCTACTCTGCAGTGTGGGGTGGGTATCATTAGGGTCACTACGTGCGACACTATTTTGTGCACATAATTAAAATAGAGTCAACTGGAACTTCCCATCGTGGATTCCCCTGACTACACAGGCCTGGGGGCAGACCTTACAGGAGCCCTGGAGGGCGTACCTTGACAGACCACGTTATCTAGACTATGAGATTTCACACATGGTTGTGATAGTTGGCTACAGATGCCAAACAGGTGTCATCGATCGCCGATAGCAGGCCATCTTGTGACTTCCTGACAGTTAGTATTACATAAAGAGTAGGTAAGCTATGTAAAAGGGTAAAGATGTCACCTATGCAAATTCTAGGGATTTTAAACATATGTAATTAAGTAGTGTATAAGACGTTATATAAGGACCCCTGATATTGGTAATTGTATTAGTTTCAGTTTCAGTTTCAGATTACATTCCCTGTATGTGTATTCTCAGATTTTCCTATCTTTGATATTCAATTAAGTGAGCATTCTTACATGTCTACTTGTTATTCAGTCTGCTTTACATACCAGTACATGTTTCATATGTACTGATGTCCCTTTATTTTTGGGAGCTGCTTTTATGAATGCAGGCTCAAGTACTCAGGCTAGCAGATATCCACAATAGACCAGTGCCTTCCAGTTGATCAATTGGTAAGCTCCACCTCTCTCTGGAGCTATCAGATGCCTAGGTCACATGTTTTGGATTCATGTACATATCGTATGTTGGGTATGTCGGGGCCCTGTCCCGACTAGTTATCAGATTTTCAGTTGCAGACTCCTTAGAGGCTTCTTAGACATAGTTTTGTTTTAGTTGTACAGTTAGTCTAGTAGGCCCTTCAGTTATCTATGTTTCAGAATATGTAAACACATGTTAATGTCCATATTGTTTCTTATCAGCTTACAACTTTAGCATGATTTTAGTATATATGTTTAGCGGGTGCTCGTATAACTCACTTGACGTCTGCCCCTCATAGCTAGGGGTGTGACATGGAACTGGTAATAGTAACCCTGTATGCACCTCTTCCCCGCACTTCGATAGGAGGACCTATGGTGGGACGTGCCCGCTATACCTCATCCTACACCGTATACCCCTCCTCCGGTGCACTCGGCTCCTAGCTAGGCCCCAAAATGGAGGGCTCATGGAGGTCCCTGACCACATACAGTAACGGATGAAAAATCTCTAACATGTCATCCAGAAATAAGTCTGAGTTCAAGCCAGTGGCTAAATCTTGAATATGCGTGCCCGGGATTGAACCGGGTCTAAAATAGTAGTAGTAATCTCAGAAGACCCTCTCAAAGGGTGCCCAAAGTATACTCTAGTCTAAATCAATAATAAAAGTCTCAACAACCCTCTCAACGGGTGCCCAGAGCGTATCCGGGTCTAAATCCATAAGAAAATCAGATGTAGTACTCCGCTCGGCAGAGCCTAGTATCAGTAGAAAATCAAGTGTAGTACTCCGCCCAGCAGAGGCTAGTACCAGTAATAAAATCAGTGTGAAATCATCCAAAATCCCATTTTTATCATCCAATATACCAAAAATGGGCCCTTGGGGCCATGCAAGTTTAGGAAAACCGTCTACAGGGGCTCGTAGCCAAAATCGAAGTAAAACATATAAGGAAAAACTTTTTCATAGATGATATGCTCGCATACAAATATACACTAGCCAAACGGCTCATAAACATTTCCTACAGCCCTCCACAGGAACATCAGCTACTCAGCAGACATAACCAGCCTAAAAGGATATCCTTATGTCCGGGACTCGCGGACATTCCCAAATCATCCACCGACTATGTTCCAGAGTCAATACAAGGCCACACAGGACCACATGGGTGATATACAATACTACACGAATACTACAATCAGTGTATGAAATAAATGGAAAAGGCAGACAAGGTATGGGGTGCCAACCTATAACAACCCACCCAAGGATACTAATTAATGCAGTAATAGCCTATATACGCAGAGTCTAGGTATAGAAATCCATAACCTACCTATCGTCCGACGAATAATTATGGAGACAGTGTTGTCGAGGCTTGAACTGCTCCGGGAAGCTCCAAATCACAAAACCACTATCAACACAATAATTTATACGTCAAAACAAGACTAATGATACTCATAATGCCATAAACATACCTGGGTTGAAATCCGGGTCACAAATGGGCCCATGGGCCCTGCAACCCAAAATCAGAAATGAAAAATACACATATGTTCCTTACCATCCCGGGAGTGCATGCTCAAAATTTGAGCAAAAATGGATAACAGTTGGGGCTCAAAACAGCCCTCTCAAGTCAAGAATTAAAGAAGGAATTTTCAAGAAATAAATTCGGAAATTAGCCAAAAGATACTTACCACAACGAGAAGGCAAGCTAAGAAAGCGAAAGCTCCGAACCCACGATCATGCAAAGCTCAGGAGGGCAGATTCTTCAAGGAAATTCCAAGCTTTAGAAAATGGCTACAATGGAGGTCTTGTAACAATGGAGGAAAAGTAGCTTTGGGAAGAATACGACTTACCAATTGTCAAAGATATAGCTAAAATCTCCCAACTAAATGGATTCCCCAAGGCTATGAACTGATGGGAGAAATTTGGTAGAGAGGATTTTCAAGTTAGAGTTGGGAACAAATGAGAAAAGGAGCTGGAAAATGAAAGGACCAAAAATATATAGATGTTGGTCGCTGGTCAGCGCTATCGCGCTAAAGGAGTGTGATCGCGCTAAAGGAAACATCACAGACCAGGGCTATCGTGCTATAGGAGCGCGATCGCGGTGAAGGGAAAAACACAGACCAGCGCAATCACACTAAAGGAGCGTGATCACTCTGAAGGGGAAATCACAGGCCAACGCAATCGCGCTATGGGAGAGCGATCGCGCTGAAGGCCACCAAAAGCAGAAAAACCAGCAACAGCCAAAAACTTCTACGGGGTATTGCGAACACAATTGAAACTCGATACTCAAAAACCAATAGTTCTTAGAGTGGAAACGACATTTTGGACTCAATAGAATCGATGAAACTTCCATATAAGGTCTTTTTGGAAGAATGTTGACCCAAGTCAACACTAGTTAATGCCAACCAAACACCCGAAATGAGCCCGGCTCATCCGGAACCCGAACCAACCAACTAACTAACACAAACTCAACATTCTGGAGCTAATGGTACTGACAGAATTTTCATTCGAGGTCGCCTTCTCCGAATGTTGACAAAAGTCAACCAAACAAGCCCAACGGGCCTGAAAACACAGAATAAGAGAGAATTCCAAGCTGTAAAGCTCCCAGATCCCGACCAAAGGTCTCTCTAGACCGAAGTTCATGCTCCAGAGCTAACGGAACTGTCAGAATTCAATTATGAGCACATTCACCAAGAATGTTGACTGAAGTCAACGATTTCTAAAGTTAAAAGCTCTAAAACCAGGAATGGACAAAAAGACCAAACAAATGGCCCGGGCACCAAACTACCAGTCCCAGCAAGCCATAAATGACTTGGGGCCACTATAGGAAAGCTCTAATGGTACAAGAAAGGCAAACATGCGTAAATGAATGGAATGGTCATTACAGTTAAAAGGGTGGGTAATTACCAAAATAACCCAGAAACTTAAATTAGAAAAAAGTTGTTAGAACTATGGCTTCAGGTTCCACGAGTGCAATCCATGACCCGTAGACTAAACAACAACTCATGGTTTCCTCTTGTGGTTCCTGGCCAAAGTGTTCAGCTGCAGATCAAGTTCCATAAGTGAACAGTACGGTCCGTAGAATAAACTATTGTCCGTAGAACCCACTCGTGGTTCCTGGGGAATAGGCAGCCCTCAAGTATGATTCCACGAGTGAATAGTATGGTCCATAGAACAAAATATGGTTCATAGAACCCACTCGTGGTTCTCATATCAGAGACAACCTGTAAAATACTAACTACGGGTTCATTCCATTGCTCGTGATTCAAACCACAGCCTGTTGTTTGGACTCGTAATTCTTGGAATGATCAAAATTTTCAAAGATTCTAAAATTAAAAGTTGATTCAAATTCTGGGATGTTACAGTGGATAATGGGTACTTGATTAATGGGAATGGGTCTAGCTCATTTGTGTTAATAATTACTAAATTGATATGGGTGATCTTGGGCATATTTATATGCCCGTTTATAATATTTTACCTATGTTTGTATTATGTTTCAAGAGCATTACTTACTATATAGTGTGTGTTTTGAGTTAAATTGCTATATGTTGTACTAAGACACATGAGTAGATGCTTGCAGGTGAAATGACGCAGGAAAGTAACCATGGAAAGACGAAATGGAAGAGTAAAGCATGGAAGTGACGTAAAGGAATGCTCGGTAGCAAACAAAGAAGAAAAAATAGGCACTGGAGCACACCTAGCGTGGTGCCCCAGGCCCCAAACATCCCCAGGGCCAACCTGGCGCATTGCTGGAGCGCCACCCCAGTTGTGGAACTGCCTAAGCCCAGGCCTGGCGCATCAGTGGCACATCATGCCAGCCACTATCCCGACCAAAATTTCAGCTTTTTCCTAGTCCAATTACAAGAAGGAAAAGGGGTTATTTCTCAAGCCCTATGAATAGAACCTTGTGCGTCTTTTGTAAGGGTTTTGTCATATTTTCAGAGCATAAGGCAGAGATTAGATTTCACCATTAGGTTTCTTTGCTTCTTCTTTTTCTTAGTCATAACTTTGGATGAAAACATTGTTATCTTTGTTCTTGAGTAGCATGAGTGGCTAAAAACCTTGTTATGGGCTTACGGCTACAAACACATGATTAATTAGTATGAATTTGGATTGATTGTTTGTTTGCCATTTTTAGTTGTTCTTATATTCTTGTGTTTAGTATTTTGATTCTTGGCCGCCATTAAGATAAATATACAACATTGTTGTGAACTCGGGAGAAGGATCAACAAGGTATATTGAGGAATATAAGGGGCAAGGCCTCTCTTTTGTAACGTAAAGGGTAGATTAGCGACTAGGATAGGAATATACCTAGAACTCCTTACTTGGTTCACACGGGAAAATATATAAATGCTTTCAAAATAAGATGTCACATCCTTGCTCAACGATGTAGTTGTGATGCTATTTTGGATAGGCCACTAGAGTCTCGAAAGACCATAGTTGTAAAATCAACCCCGGAATCAACAACTAGGTGAACAAATAAGTCGATTCTAATGAATACTACTTATGATTGTGTAATAAAGTTGTAACCATGGAATTCTCTCTAAACTTGGAACCGAAAAATCATTATTTACTCGTATTTAATTCTATCATTGTATTTCAGTTCTTTAATTACTATAAAAATCATATTCTAGTTACCTTCATACTTGTTTATCTCAGTAGTATATGAATAAATTAGAACATTTGCTAAGTCATAAGTCTCTTGGGTACGATATCCGGACTAACCAGTCTATATTACTTGGATGACCACGTACACTTCTCACATGTCCCATTCGTTATTACAACCTTCTTTTTTGATGTTTAACAAGTTTTTGGCACCATTGCCGGGGACTTAGAAATTAGCAAATTTCTAAATTTTCTTATACGGCTTTATTATTCAAGTATTGACAACTTGATCTTAGCTTTTGGAAAAATCTGCAGGTATAAACTTTGAACTGTCAACAAGATAGAAAGGACGAAAGATCTAGTATAACCACACCCTGAACCTAAACGACTATTTCATCAATGGAGAAGGGCAGTAACACTTTATCCTATCAAGTTTCAGGAGGTGGTTGAGAATCTAATCCAAATCGTTGAGCAACCAGAAGTTGTTCCTATAGAAATGGAAGCACCAAGGCCAGTGCGTGATATGGCAATCCCACTTGTGACTAGTGTCACCAATAGCATTCGGAAACCCGCTCCATATGGGCAGTTTTAACTCAAGCAAAACATGGTGCAACTCTTGCACACCAATGGTCAGTTCACGGTATCACATGAGGACCCACAGCAGAATTTTCTGGAGATTAGTGATACATTCATACCTACTGGGGTCGCAGAGGACTATGTTAGATTGACACTGATTCTATTTTATTTACTTGGGTAAGCGAGGAGATGGTTGAAAGCTGAGCCGCCAAACTCCATCACTTCGTGGAATGATTTGGCCTAGAAATTCTTGATGCGGTTCTTTCCATCTGGGAAGACAGACAAGCTGAGGAGCGAGATTTTGAGTTTTAGACAGAAAGATGGTGAAAATCTCTACACAGCTTGGGAGAGATTTAAGTCCCTCCTCATGGACTGCCCTGATCACCAACAGACAAACGAGGTTTTGGTTCACACATTCATTGAAGGTCTGGATCCTCAGTCAAAGATTTTGCTAGACTGTGCAGCAGACGGGAAAGCACTAGAAAAGACATATGATCAATTGTATACTCTCTTGTAGAGGATGGCACAGAGTAATTCGGAATGGAACACAGACACCAGCAGAGCCACACCGAAGAAGGTTGTCGGGTTACTTGAGGTAGAATCCAACACGGCTTTATTTGCCAAGGTGAAATCTATGGCTAACCATATGAGTAATATAGCTACAGTCCTCAACAAGTTATCTCTTGGGAACAATCAGGCATAAGTCAATGCAGTACAGCCTGCAGCTCTTTAGTTTTATGATACTTGTGGGGGAGACCATCTATCGGAAGATTATGCAGCAAATCCAGATTCTGTGGGCTTTGTCGGGTATTCTCAGAGAGGTGGAAATCAGAGTTATGGAAATGCATACAATGCAAACTTGAGGAACAACCTGTCATACAGAAACAACTAAGACCAGAATCAATTCAGGAACCAAGGGCAGAATCAACAGTTTGCTGAAAACAACAAGACTGCGGTCGTGCCAAGCAACATAAAGGACATGCTGAAGTCGATCATGGAAAGCCAAGCTAAGTATGAAGCAGATATGAAAGATCTGAAAACTGTCATCTAGAATTTAGAAAAGAAAGTGGGGCACCTAGCTGGAGAACAAAATATGAGACTACAGGGTGGTCTTCCAGGTGATACTGACCCAAATCCAAAGCAGGTGAATGCAGTCACTACCCAAAGTGGGCTAGAGCTGAAAGAGTTGGCACCGAAGCAAGAAGATACCAAGGTAGTTGAGTTTGCAACAGGAAAGGCTAAAACGAGTGTAGAGACAGAGGTGAAAGAAGGTTAAGTTATTATGAAGCCTCCTCCACCGTTCCTACAAAAGTTGATCAAACAGAGAGAGGAGGCTGGATTCAAGAAATTTCTTGACCTCTTGAGGCAGGTACACCTTAATCTCCCACTCATAGATATTCTTCAGAGAGTCCCAAAGTATGCAAAATATATCAAGGACATTGTGGCAAACAAGAATAGGCTAACCGAATATTCCATAGTCGCTCTCACAGAAGTATGTACGTCTCAGATTCAGAACAGATTGCCAACAAAACTGAAGGATCTGGTAAGTTTCACTATTAAGATCACCATTGGACAGAAAGTTATAGCTCGAGCACCATGAGATCTTGGGGCAAGTATCAACCTAATGCCATCTTCAGTCTTCAAAAAGATGGGGTTGGGTATTCCTCGCCCCACTACAATTGTTCTGCAATTGGCAGACAGATGCTTGGCTAGACCTGAGGGCATAATAGAAGATGTATTGGTGTAGATTGGTTCGTTGATCTTTCCGGTGGATTTTGTGATCTTGGATTTTGAACTAGACTCGGAAGTTCCATTTATTTTGGGACATCCGCTATTGGCTACAGACAGAGTGTTGATAGATGTGGCAACAGGGAAACTCACCATGAGAGCGCATGACAATGTGAAAGTCTTTAATGTTTATAAGGCAATGAATTTGCCTGTATTATATGAGGACTTATCGGCTATTATTGTGGTGGACATAGAATCAGGGATGCCACTCATAACCTCCAAAGATCCATTGGACAGAGCCCTCACAGGGATAGATTTATATTGATATGGAGAGGCACATGAAATGGTTGAATGTTTGGAAGCAGCTTGGGTGTTGTCTAGTACTACGGAGTTTGAGCCTCTAAATAGACCTTTGGGACCCCCTCCCAAGCCGTCTATTGAATAGGCCCCAAAGTTAGAGATGAAACCACTCCCACCGCATCTGAAGTATGCATATTTGGGAGAAGATGATACGCTTCTAGTAATTCTCGCGGTCGGATTAAATGAAGCACAGGTGAAAGAGGCCCTAGCAGTGTTGCGGAAGAGAAAAAGAGCAATTGGGTGGCAGATGTCTGACATCCATGGGATCAAACAATCATTTTCTATGCATAAGATCTACATGGAGGAAGGGTACAAGCCCATGGCACAGCATCAGAGGAGATTGAACCCTCCCATAAAGGATGTAGTACAAAAAGAGGTGATTAAGTGGCTAGAAGCAAGTATTGTGTTCCCATTCTAAGATAGCAAGTGGTTCAGTCCTGTGCAATATGTCCCCAAGAAAGGGAGGATGACCGTGATAAAAAATGAGAAGGATGAGTTGATTTCGACGCGTATAGTCACTGGGTGAAGGATTTTCATGGACTACCAGAAATTGAATGAACCCACCTGGAAGGATCACTACCCCATCCCATTCATTGATCAGATGTTGGACAGGTTAGCTGGCCAGGAGTACTTTTGCTTTTTAGATGGATATTCTGGCTACAATCAAATAGCCATAGCACCAGAGGATCAAGAGAAGACAATCTTTACCATCTGTATGGCATATATGCTTTCAAGTGTATGACCTTTGGGCTTTGTAATGCGCCGGCTACATTTCAGAGGTGTATGATGGCTATTTTTTCTGTTATGGTAGAAGAGAGCGTTGAAGTATTCATGGATGACTTCTCTGTGTTTGGGAAGTCATTTGACACTTGTCTTTAGAATCTGGATAGGGTATTGGCAAGATGTGAGGAGACAAATTTGGTGCTTAACTAGGAGAAGTGCCACTTTTTTGTCACGGAAGGCATCGTCCTTGGCCATAAAGTGTCAAATATGGGGCTAGAATTGGATCTCACGAAGATAGAAGTTATCAAGAAATTACCACCCCCAGTCTCTGTAAAAGGTGTTCATATTTTTCTTGGTCATGCAGGTTTCTACAGACGCTTCATTAAAGACTTCTCAAAGATATCCAGGCCGATGTGCAAGCTGCTTGAGAAATAGGTAAAGTATGAATTCGGTGATGACTGTGTGAAGGCATTTGAGAATCTCAAGATGCGCTTGATCGAAGCTCCGATTTTGATTACACCAAATTGTGATCTGCCTTTCGAGCTTATGTATGATACTAGTGATGTTGCGGTTGGAGTTGTGTTGGGTCAGAGAGTTGACAAGGTATTTCATTCTATCTATTATGCGAGTGAGACACTTGATTCGGCTCAGAAGAACTACACATTCACTGAGAAAGAGATGCTGGCGTTAGTCTTTGCTTTTGATAAATTTTGCTCCTATCTTGTGGGAACGAAAGTGATTGTGTATATTGATCATGCTGCAATCCGTTACTTGCTTAGCAAGAAGGATGTGAAGCCAAGACTTTGATGGATTTTGCTGCTTCAAGAGTTCGATTTGGAGATAAGGGATTGAAAAGGCACAGAGAACCAAGTGGCAGATCATTTGTCCAGGCTTGAAGATTGGTCTCATATGCCTAATGAAGGGCATATCAGAGAGGAGTTTCCAGATGAACAACTCCTAGCTTTGAGTGTTGCTGAGCTACCATGGTATGCTGATCTTGTCAACTTAGTGGTGAGTCGGGTGTACCCCCCGGAAGCCACTACACAACAGAAGAAGAAGCTATACCACGACTCACGACTTTATCTGTGGGATGATCCCTACGTGTTCAAACAAAGTCCGGATCAAATAATTAGAAGATGCATTCTGGAAAATCATGTGAGGGAAATCTTTGAGAGTTGTCATTCCTCTCCTTATAGGTGACATCATGAAGGAGAGCGTACAGCACATAAGGTGTTACAGACAGGTTTTTATTAGCCCACGATATTCAAGGATGCGGTAGCTTTCGTCAAAGGATGTGATCAGTTCCAGAGAACTGGAGCAATCTCTAGAAGGCATGAGATACCTTTACAGAACATCCTTGAGGTGGAGATCTTTGACGAATGGGGGATTGACTTTATGGGACCCTTCCCACCTTCTTTTGGCAATAAGTATATACTCATTGCGGTGGATTATGTGTCTAAGTGGGTAGAAGCGATAGCCCTTCCAACCAATGATGCAATGGTGGTATTGAAGTTTGTCAAGAAGAACATATTCACAAGATTTGGTACTCCACGAGCTATAATCAATGATGGTGGGACTTATTTCATCAATAATTAGTTTAGAAATTGTTGGCTAAGTATGGGGTGTGTCACAAGGTAGCTACTACATATCATCCCCAAACTAGCGGGCAGGTTGAGGTATCAAATAGGGAAGTGTAGCAGATTCTAGAGAAGACTGTGAATGCACAAAGGAAGGATTGGGATGAGAAGCTTGATGATGCGCTATGGGCATATCAAACTGCCTACAAAACGCCCATTGGAGTTTCTCCTTATCGGCTGGTATATGGTAAGGCTTGTCATCTTCCTGTAGAGTTTGAACCTCAAGCCTATTGGGCAATAAAGAAGCTACATCTCGATGAAGAACTAGTTGGGCAGAAGAGACAGTTGAAGCTTAACGAACTTGATAAGTTTAGGTTGCAAGCGTATGAGAATGCCAAGCTCTACAAGGAGAAGACAAAGAGGTGGCACGACAAGCACATCCTTTTGCGCTCGTTTGAACCTGGTCAAAGGGTCCTCCTGTTCAACTCAAGCCTGAAGCTTTTCCCCGGAAAGCTAAAGATTAAGTGGTCAGGACCATTTCAGGTAGTGCAGATGACTCCGCATAGCGCAGTAGAGATCTGGAGGGCTGACAAAATAGGTACATTCTTGGTAAACGGTCAGCGAGTGAAGCATTATTGGGCTGAGCGTATGGACAGGGAGAAGACCTCAATCACCCTATCGGATGAGTGATTTTTAAGGTGCATCGTGCTGCGATGTTAAATTAGGCATTGCATGGGAGGCAACTCATGAATCTATTGTAATAGTGTAGGACAAAAATATCAAAAATACAAAAATATGAGTCGTGCCACGACCAAAACTAAGGCACTAGGTGGGAGGCAAGCCACTATTTTTCTAATGGTTTGTCATTTTTGGCAGGAAGAAAGAGGAAAATGAGAGCTAAGGACGACATGGGGAGAGGTAAGTAATGAAAAAACTGAGTCTCAGGGGTCTGGCGGAGCCTTAGCGCGCTGCCCCAGGGACCAAACTCCCAAAGAGGAAGTCTGGCGCCTTAATGGCATACCACCCCATGAAGAAACCTAGTTGTGCACATCGTGGGCACGCTGCCCTATGTTAAAAACTTTCGAAAGCCTCGATTGGTGCAGCGCTGGCGCATCGCACCACAGTTCAAACTACCGTGGGCCGAGTCTGGCGCCTTGCTAGCACACCGCCCGAGGCCTAATTCTAGGCAGGTGCATCGATGGCGCATCGCGCCAATGGTTGAACTTTCGAGCGCCAGTTCTGGTTCAGCAAGGGTGCGGCACCCCATGGCTATTCCATGCATTCCATTTATTTAGAAAAATAGGCGGGTCAAGGGTCAACCGACCCAAGACCCAAAATCTTGACTCCCTACTCCTTAAAAACCCCTAAATCCTAAATTTTTCTCTTCATTCTTCAAAGTGGAGCGCCGCCCCTCCCCCATTATCTCTCAAATTCTCTCTCCTTCCTCTATTGTTGCCCACCACAAGCTTTAACATTCTCCAAAATTTCTCAAGGTAAGAACTCTCTGTACTTTCTAACACTCCCTACTTCTTATTTATGCTTTCCATTATCAAGAGTTGTGGGTGTAAACTTTGTTTATCTTGTTGGAAGAATTAAACTTTTTCCACCATTGATGAAGGCTTGAAAACTTAAAATACACCCACAAAAGAAGAATATTTTTTGTATATACACTAATATTGGTGGATTTCGAATTTTATTTCTTGTTTTTTGTTGAATCTTGGTTTATGGAAAGAAAAAGTAAGTAGTAGAAAGATATGGGTCACTCTAAAACTCCAAGAAACATTATGATGAATGTGTAATGCATGGAATGAAGTTGTGGCCTTGAATAGTGTTTAATCTTGAAAATGTTAGAGAATCCTTGAGAATTGTTTGGAATGTACTTGTGGAATTATTTAGTGGATTTGGTGCCTTAGGATGACAAAACTAAACTTGTGTTGTAAGAGGGAAGTCTGAGTACCTCATGTCATCAACCTATAGACACCATTGCTAGAAAAATAAGTGTGGGTGGTTATGACCCTATAAAAACACTGATTTAGCTAGCTCTAATTGTACTGGGCTGATTTGTGTAACTTGTGTATTATAGGTACAATGCCTCCCAGAGGAAAGAAACTGGTTACCAGAGGCACAGGGAGCAAAAGGTCCCGCAAAGGGGAATCATCAGGGATAGCAGCTCCTTCGAATCCGCGGGCACCCCCGTGACAGTTCAGGAAGAGAGAACAGTAAATATTCAGGGGATTGACTGGTTTTAATCCTAAAAAGAAACAAAGTATCATAGAGATGAGCATGTTGATGAGGCACGGTTGCAAGTGGAATTCCCCCAAATTCATAAAATGGTCTACAGATTGGGCATCCAATACATATTCCAGGATCAAGGAGAGTGAAACCTTACTATGGTAAGGGAATTTTACACAAACTGGGATACAGAAAAAGGGAAAAGCCAAAAAGTGGGAGTTCGAGGGAAGGTCATCCGGTTTACCACACGAGTCCTAAATGACTTCTTGGGAATGCCACATGTTGATGGCAACCCCTACCTGGAGATAAAAGAGGAGCCACTATACAGAGATATCCGTCACACACTTTGTGGCAAGAATTCAATGGCTCATTGGGAAAGAAGTAAAGACACGAGGAGACATGCCACCCTACATTATGCATATTTTAGCCAAGAGGCTAAAGTGTGGTTAAAAATTATGTATAGCACTCTTCTACCATGTAAGCACACAACTGAGGTGACCAAAGATAGGGTGGTGCCGGTGTACATGCTCATGAAGGGAATGCCGATCAATGTGGCTTCGATACTGAGGCACAACGTGATGAAATTTCATAATAACAAAAGATGGCGTTACTGCTATGGAGGATTGGTGACCCGATTTCTAAGGCAAGAGAATATTGAGGAATAAATTCATGATTTGGTTCCACCTCAAGTCCCGTACCTTGTAAGTCAACTGGTTGATGTGACAAAGACAAAGCCCCAAGATACTTCACATGGGCCGGTACTTTCAAATGCTGACTGACAGGCTCGAGATGATAGTTAGATGGGTAGAATGTATGGGATGGCGGAGCTACAGTTGTGAATTAGCGGTTGACCTGCGACCGAGGAGGAGATGATAGCTTTGAGCGATCGGTACCCAATGACTGAGAGCGCAATATTTATGTGTAAGATGGGGTCGGCATTTCAGGAGCCATTGGATGATGATGAGCCGACCGTACATGACACTAATGATGATGATGATGAGGTCGATGATTCTTGGACCGCTTTGATGGCGGCTGATGATGCGACAGCTGAGCAGGATCGGGAATTCGTTCCTGATGATGATTAGGACGATGCCTAGAGTCCCAGGGAGTTCCTTCTCTCACTCTTTATTTTTGTATTTATTTGAAGCACTATGGACAGTGTTATGTTTAAGTGTGGGGTGGATAAGTGGCTTCCTATGATTATCATTGCTATATCTTGAGTGTTGTGAGCGTCGTGTGATTGGTTTTTAGCTTTTAAGAAGAATGGTCAGTAGTATACTTAGCTAGGTTTGTTTTGTATTTTTTTGTTTTTAGGTTGGGTTCCTCAGCTTTTGTTTTCGGTTCTTTTCCTTAGGATAGTCCCTTTGAACCGGGTAGAATTTTTATTTTTTTAAGGATAGAGTTCTAAGTGAGTCGTAGTAGTAATGGCTTGTCCCGATGATGGATGGATGAGGACCCTCTTAAGGGAAAATTAGTCATAGGATTGTAGGATTAGAAACTGTGCCTTTGGAACTTAAAAATCCTACTTGAAGCTTAGTTAGACGTCATGGATAGTTCATGCGAAGCAAGGCAAGTGAGTGAGAACTTTATAAGAAACACATAGGCTCTTTAACTAGACTCAAATGATGAAGGAAACGGGCTTAATTGTGTAAATTCACTCAATGTATTTATGTGTAAGCATGCAAGTGTAATCCTCTTATATGTGCTTCATGGTGCCGTGTGTATGAGCTTTTGATTGGTTTCTTGCATAGAGTAGCATCTAGAACTTGCCCTGCGTGTGTGTGAACGTTAACTAGCATGAAATTTGTGGAACATGATTAAGGCATTTTCTTGAAAAGCCCATTTTTCTTGTTTCTTGGATGATTGTTTGTACCACCGTGACATTACCATTAGTGAATCCCCTTTGAGCCTTGAAGCCTATGTTTTTGTTAAGCCACATAATGAGCCTATCCACTTTGTTGATACCCTATGAATTTGATCCAAATGAAAGTCCCTAATGCACTATAAGCTCGAAAAGTAAAGAAAAAAAGGGAAATAAAAGGAGAAGGGTAGATGAAAGTGAAGGTGAGTGTAGTGAAATAATGATATAGAGCCCGGTTAAATCTTTTAAAGTGCTTGTTGTTAGGAGTCAAAAGAGTTTAAAAAAAAAATAAAAAAATAAGTTTTTCTAGCAACAAGTACGCATCAAATAAAGGGCAAAAAGAAGGTGGAATAAGTGGTAGTACAAGAAGGTGTGAACATAGGAGAAACTAAGAAAGAAGGATAAAGAAAAGAGTAAAAATGTAGTGTCATGTGCAATAGGGAAAAGAGTCACTTTGTGTCTAAAAGTATCCTACCCGTCCCGAAGCCGACATTACAACCAAACGAAAGTCCTTTTGATTTCATGAATGTGATTGCTTTGTTGAATTCACTATACACTACGGGCAAACCTATGGTATGTTATGATATGTTTGAAACATCTTTTGAGAGAGTGAGTGTTTTATTGATTCAAAATGCCCCATTTAAAGTAGATTGGTGTGACTGAAAACATAGGGGTAATACTAAATTGTGAGGGCATTCATGTCATAAATTTGGTAGTGTTGTTACTTGCATTGTTTACACATAGATATGTTGGCCCGATATTATGAGGAAGATTCGGTTATAGAGGTTTTGTTGTTTCGAGTGAAGGATCTTTAAGATAACAAGTGTTGTTTTGATGTTGCTCGCTACATGAACTACGAAAGCATGATTAAAATTGTTTAGCCGCTTGCAAGTGAGGAGGAAGAGTTCCTTAGGTGGTTATGGTGAAGCATAGCATAGAGCGTAGTGAGTTGTTTGAGGACAAACAAAGGTTTAAGTGTGGGGTGGTGATCTTGGGCATGTTTATATGCCCATTTATCGTATTTTACCCATGTTTGCCTTATGTTTCAAGAGCATTACTTACTATATAGTGTGTGTTTTGAGTTAAATTGTTATATGTCATACTAAGACACATGATTAGATGCTTGCAGGTGAAATGACGTAGGAAAGTAACCATGGAAAGATGAAACGGAAGAGTAAAGCATGGAAGTGACGTACAGGAATGCTCGGGAGCAAACAAAGAAGCAAAAATAGGCACTGGAGCACACCTGGCGTGGCTCCCCAAGCCCCAAACATCCACAGGGCCAACCTGGCGCCTTGCTGGTTCACCACCCCAATGGTGGAACTACCAAAGCCCAGGCCTGGCGCATCAGTGGCGCATCACGCCAGCCACTGTCCCGACCGAAATTTCAGCTTTTTCCTAGTCCGATTCTAAGAAAGAAAAGGGTTTATTTCCCAAGCCCTATAAATAGAATCTTATGCATCTTTTGTAAGGGTTCTGTCATATATTCAGAGCATAAGGCAGAGATTAGATTTCACCATTAGGTTTCTTTTCTTCTTCTTTTTCTTAGTCATAACTTTGGATGAAAACATTGTTATCTTTGTTTTTGAGTAGCATGAGTGGATAAGAACCCTTGTTCTGGGGTTACGGCTACAAACACATGATTAATTAGTATGAATTTGGATTGATTGTTCATTTGCCATTGTTAGTTGTTCTTATATTCCTGTGTTTAGTATTTTGATGCTTGGTCGCCATTAAGATAAATATATAACATTGTTGTGAACTCGGGAGAAGGATCAACAAGGTAGATTGAGGAATATAAGGGGTAAGGCCTCTCTTTTGTAACGTAAAGGGTAGGTTAATGACTAGGATAGGAATATACCTAGAACGCCTTGCTTGGTTCACACCGGAAGATATATAAATGCTTTTAAAATAAGATGTCACATCCCCGCTCAACGATGTAGTTGTGATGCTATTTTGGATAGGCAACTAGAGGCTCGAAAGACCATAGTTGTAAAATAAACCCCGGAATCAACAACTAGGTGGATGAATAAGTCGATTCTAATGACTACTACTTATGATTGTGTAATAAAGCTGTAACCCTGGAATTCTCTCTAAACTTGGAACTGAAAAATCACTACTTACTCGTATTTAATTCTGTCATTGTATTTCAGTTCTTTAATTACTATAAAAATCATATTCTAGTTATCTTCATACTTGTTTATCTCAGCGGTATATGAATAAATTAGAATATTTGCTAAGTCATAAATCTCTTGGGTACGATATCCAGACTAACCAGTCTATATTACTTGGACGACCACGTACACTTGCGTGTGAGTGAGAAGTCGCCTAATAATGGGTCTAGTGAATTCTCCCTGTTTTAACTCTAAAATTAATGATTGCAAACATTGATTGATATTACTTGATTGTTTTCTTGCTTGAGAAAGAGGTTCATAATTTTGGATGAGAATTCACTAGTGGGTACTTGGGATTCCATTTAGATTAACGCTACAAATAGCTCAATTTGCTGGAAACAGCTATTTAAGGGTCTAAGCTAGAGATAGTGTGACCTCCCCAAGCCTATATTGGTTGGTTAATGTCCAAACCATGGTGCTTAAACAAAAACCATTGGATAAATGATTGTGAGATCAAAATATTAACATTCATGCTTAAAACCAATGTTATCCATGTTGTTTAGCGAGAATTTATGTATTTGAGCAAGTACCTTGACCCGTGTTGGAGTCTCATCATAAACATTCCCGTAGTTATCCTCTCTCTCTCTCTCTTGATACAAACTCTTGTTTTCTTTATGTTTTTGCTTGAATTGCAAATTGTGACACATTTCCCAATTCCCCGATTTCCCCCTTTTTTACTTTTCTTGTTGATTGAACATTGACTCTATTAGTGATTAACATACAACAATCCTCTAGGTTACTCTACCATTTCTCTGTGGGATCGACCTCGACTCTCATCGGGAATTATAAATATTTTATTTTTCTTAACGATCAATTTCACCTCCGTATGGAGAGTGTTAATTTAGCGTTATCAGAGAGTACATCTACATATTTTCTTAGTCCTATGATGACATGCCAGGTTTTAGTACAGACATTGTCTCCCATACATTTTCCATCAATCCAGAATTGAGTCTTGTGAAATAAAAACTTGGAAATTCAAATCAGAACTGAGACTGAGAATCAAAGAAGAAATTACCAAGAAGATACAGTCCAAAGTGGTAGAAGTTACAAAGTATCCAACATGGTTGGCCAATATTGTCCCAGTGCCAAAGAAGGATGGAAAGATTGGGATCTTTGTTGACTACCGAGACCTAAACAAAGTCAGTTCCAAGGATAATTCCATTACCCAATATCCATATCCTTATTGACAATTGCACGAAGCACGAGATGCAATCATTTGTGGATTGTTTTGTTGGGCATCATCAAATTCTAATGGATGAATATGATGCAAAAAAACAGCTTTCATCACACCTTATGGTGTTTTCCATTAAAGGGTAATGTCATTTGGACTAAAGAATGTAGATGCTACATACATTAGAGCCACGATGGCTATATTCCATGACATGATTCACAAAGAGATTGAGGTATACATGGATAATGTCATTATCAAGTCCCCCAAGAGTTTAGATAACTTGACTCACTTAGGAAAGTTCTTCGATCGACTATGGAAGTACAATTTGAAATTGAACCCCACCAAGTATGTTTTTGCGGTGCCAGCTAGCAAACTATTAGGTTTCATAGTCAGTAGAAGGGCATCGAGCTTGACCTTTCAAAAGTCAAAGCAATCCTAGAGTTTTCTTCTTTGAAGACCAAGAAAGAAATTATAAGTTTCTTAGGATGATTGAATTACAATAGCCGGTTCATAGCCCAATCAAAAGTTAGTACTTGTTCCACATAAAGTTAGACCACAGAGTCTTTTTGGTTCTAAACACCCACCACAATTTTGCAAAAAGAGCTTTGGACACATCAAATAAAGATCTAAGCCCCAGACCACCCTCTTCCTTAGGTAAACAGATGTCATGCCAAGATATCCAATGTTTATTTCTCCCATCTTCTTTGTAGTTCCATAGAAACTTAGCAAAGATTTTATGTAATTCATGAATCACACATTTGGGAGAGGATATAGCAGATAGCTGATATATGGGAACACTTTGTAACATAGAGGAAATTAAGGTATATTTTTCCCCAAAAGATAGTAGCTTCCTTTCCAGGTCTGTAATTTGGTCTGCACCTTCTTGATCAATTTTGTGAGGTGGCTTTTCCATTTTCTAGCATGTCCAATTGGACATCCTAAGTAGGCCAAAGGAAAATTACCTCTGTTGAAACCAGTGCCTTCTTCCACTTCCTGGATGATAGAGTGAGCAGTTTTACTATATACATAGAAAAAGCTCTTCTCTTTGTTGATCTTCTGACCAAATTGCTTCTTATACTTTCCAAGTGTCTACATAATCAGTTGTATAGATCTTTTTTCAGTATCTGCAAAAATAATAGTTTCATCAGCATAGGCTAAGTGATTAATCTGGTCACTCCACTTAGGCATTCCAAGACCTTTGAACTCCTTGTTTTCAAACAACTTGTTCAGGGTTTTAGATAAGACTTCAGCTGTTAGGATGAATAGGGCAGGGGATAGGGGGTATTCTTGCTTGAGTCCCCTAGATGAGTGGAAGAAACCCTGTGATTTCCCATTTATTAGAATAGAGCACCAATTGTTAGCCACCAGTATCCAAATTTTATCAACAAATAGATCATTGAAGCCCATCTTCTCTAGCACCTTGGTTAGAAATATCCAGTCCACTCTGTCATATTCTTTAGTCATGTCCAGCTTAATCACAACATTTCTTGGCTTCCCCCTCTTCTTGATGTCAGTGATAATCTCTTGTGCAAGAAGCACATTTTCTGTAATACTCCTGCCTTTTGTAGAGCCTGCTTGGTTTTGAGAAATGAGTCTAGGGAGAAATCCTTCCAGCGTGTCATACAATATTCTAGAAAAAACTTTGTTCAGGAAATTGCTCAAACTAATGGGCCTTAAGTTTGAGATTGACTGAACCCTCTCATTCTTTGGTAATAGGACCAGGTTGGTGTGAGTTATAGACTTGGGAAGAGTATAGACTTCAAAAAATGCAGTTACAACCTTCTCTATATCATTCCCGACAATATCCCAGCAAGACTGGTAGAAATGACCAGAGAAACCATCTGGACTACTAGCACTGTCCCCACTTAGTTCAAAAACCACCTTTTTAGCTTATGCTTTAGAAAGGGAACTATTCAAATAGCTATTGTCTTCAGTAGTGATCACTGTTGGGGTTTGCTGTATCAAAGACCATTCTCCAGAGTTGTCAATTCCAGTAAACTGATCTTTAAAGAATGTTACAACTTCAGCAGCTATCTAATTAGGATCTTTAGCTTAATTCCGATCATTCCTAAGGATCTTTTTGATATTCAAACTCTTTCTTATACCCTTTACAATGTTGTGAAAGAATTTAGTGTTTTTTTCACCTTCTGAGAACCACTGAGCACTAGCCTTTTGCATCCAGAACTCCTCTTCATAATACAGGTATAACTTTAACTCAACATGTGCTCTTTGTAAAATTATTCTGTTCGCAGCAGTACGTTGTTCTTCAAAGAGATCCTCTTTAATCCTGACAATTTCCTCCCTGATAGCAAGCTGCTTGAAAATATCTCCATAAGTTTCCCTACTCCAAGAAGCTAGAGTCAGCTTTGTTTTCCTCAATTTATGCTTGAGATCAATGAAAATATCTCCGGTCTCTTTTGTGATCCAGTTGCTTCTTACTACCTCCATTGATATAAACCTACTTATTAAATTGAAACCCTAAGCTAAGAACAAGGAATAAGAACATAAAAGCTAGACACAATTAAGGAGTTCAATTCACAATCATGATAAGGATATCAAAACATTCAATTGAAAGATTACCAAACAAGAACGTAAACTATCAAAGGAACCTCAAGGGAATTGAATTCACCTTGCAATTCCCTTCTCAAACAAGTACCAACAAAAGCTTCAACCAAACTTTCAATTCTCTCAAGAGAAGACAAGTCTATGATCATTAAAAACTAAGACTCAAAATGATCTATTCTCACTATTTATAGTTTAGGCTAATTTATTACAAAAGTAGCCCAAAAGTGGGTCTTTGAGTAAAAATTGTAAATGTAGCCCTACTTTGAAATCTAGTCCTTATTTCCTTCTTCCCAAGCAATCATCAAGGCATGAAATCCCCTCTTAGGCATCAAGGTGTGCTCAAGCACCTCTATCTTCATGAATAGCCCTTGTAAAGATTGGAGGTCCTAAGCTTGGCTACTTGGGAGTGACCTTGATGCAACTTGGATTGCATCATTCTCCCCTTCTTGAAAAGAATTTGTCCTCAAATTTAAAGGATCACCATCACAAATATCAAAGAGTGAGAGATCACAAACATTGAAAGTGTTGTGTACTTGATGCTCGGATGGAAGGTCAACTTGTAGGAATTATCATTGAGCCTTGCAAGCACTTGGAATGGCCCATCACCTCTTGGCATCAACTTGGTCTTCCTCTTGGTTAGAAACCTCTCTTTGCGAAAGTGTATCCACACCCAATCTCCCGGTTCAAACAGAACTCTCTTACGACCCTTGTTTGCTTTCTTGGACATGTCTTGATTCTTTTTCTCAAGGTGAAGTCGCACCTTTTCATTCAATTTCTTCATATCCTAGGCCTTTTTGTTTCCATCTAAACTCAAAATAACATCTTGAGACAAAGGGGTGAGATCTAAAGAGGTTAGTGGGTTAAAACCATAAACAACCTCAAATGGAGACATGCCAATAGTGTTATGAATAACTCTATCATAAGCAAACTCAAGTAAAGGCAAATGTTCTTCCCAAGAAGTCAACTTTGCATTCACCACAGCTCGAAGCATAGAACTTGAGGTCTTATTCACAACTTCAGTTTGGCCATCGGTTTGTGGGTGACAAGAGGTAGAAAATAATAATTTAGTACCAAGTCTACCCCACAATTCTTTCCAAAAGTGACTAAGGAACTTAGGATCCCTATCACTCACAATGGTCTTGGGAATACCATGCAACTTAACCATATTATCAACAAATAAAGATGCAACATGAGAAGCTTGATCACATTTATGACATGCAATAAAATGAGCCATCTTTGAAAATCGGTCAACAACCACAAAAATGCTATTATTTCCATTTTTAGTCCTTGGAAAACCCAAAACAAAATCCATAGAAATATCAAGCCAAGGCCTTTGAGGGGTGGGGAGAAAGGTATACAAACCATGGAGAAGAAGTCTAGATTTAGCACTTCTACATTCAACACATTGGCCATAAATTCTAGCAACATCATTACGCATTTTAGGCCAATAAAATTGTTCCTCAAGAATTCCTAAGGTCTTATCAATACAAAAATGACCCATTAATCCTCCATCATGTGTCTCCCGCACAAAGAGTTGCCTCCAAGAGCTCATGGGCACACAAAGTCTCTTATTCATGAACAAGAAACCATCAAACTTGGAATAAAGAATAGAATATCTATCCTGAAACCACCTTTCCCTTTCCCATTCTTCACAATCTTGGAAAATTTTAGCAAAAATAGGGTCCTTGGGATACCATGTCTTTAAGCATTAAAAACCCAACAATTTAGAAGAAAAAGTATTGATCAAGACATGCTTTCTATACAAGGCATCTGCCACAACATTATCCTTTCCTTTTTTATAATGAATCATATAAGGAAAGGTTTCAAGAAATTCAATCGATTAGGCATGCTTTTTGTTCAACTTTCCTTGGGACCTAAGATATTTCAAAGACTCATGATTGGTTCTAATCACAAACTCTTTAGGCCACAAGTAATATTGCTAATTACCCAATGCACGAATTAAAGCATACAATTCAAGATCATAAGTAGAATAATTCAAAGTCTCACCTTTGAGATTTTTGCTAAAATAGGCAATTGGTTTTTGGTCTTGCATTAAAACGGCACCAATACCTAGTTTTCTAGCATCACATTCAACTTTAAATATCTTCTCAAAATAGGGTAACTGTAACAATGGTAGGAGCTAAGCATTTCCTTCAAGGACTCAAAAGCCTTCGCTTGCTTATCACCCCAAGAAAAAGGTTTATCTTTTCGGATCACCTCAGTCAAGGGAGCAGCTATAGTGCTAAAACTCTCGACATACCGCCTATAGAACTAGCCAACCCATGAAAACTTTGAACATCTCCTATAGATGTAGGTGTTGGCCAATTCCTAATGGTGTCTATCTTGGATTCATTCATTTCAACACCCCTTGAGCTCACCACAAAGCCCAAAAACACAACCTCATCAACACAAATGAGCCTTTTGATATATTAGCATATAATTGTTCATGATGAAGTATCTTAAACCCATATTTCAAATGGGCCTCATGCTCATCCATGGTTTTACTATACTCTAAGATATCATCAAAATAAACAACCACAAACTTGTCAATGAATGGCTTCATTACATGATTCATCAAATGCATAAAAGTTCTAGGAGCGTTAGTGAGACCAAAAGGTATCACCAACCATTCATATAGACCAAACTTGGTCTTGAATGTGGTTTTCCACTTCTTATCGTGTTTCATTCAGATATGATGGTAACCACTCCTAAGATTAATCTTAAAGAAGATGCAAGAATCATTCAACTCATCAAGCATGTCATCTAAACGAGGTATGGGATGGAAATACTTTACCATTATCTTATTGATGGCTCGACAATCTATGCACATTCTCCAAGTTCATCCTTCTTTGGAACTAAAATGACTGGTACCGCACAAGGACTCATGCTTTCTTTCACAACGCCTTTAACTAGGAGTTCCTCAACTTGCCTTTGATATTTCTTTGTACCCTCTGGGTTGCTTTGATAAGCTTCTTTGTTTGGCAACTAGGACCACGGGATAAAGTTTATTTGATGTTCTATTCCTCTGAGGGTGGCAATTCCCTTGGGAGTTCCTCGGGAAATATATCCTCATAATCCTATAAAAGATAAGAAATAGAGCTCGTAAAAGAAGCGGTTAGTTCATTAGTAAGTAAGGAGTAATTCCTATGCATGATAAGGATCATCAGTCTTTATTTCTCCACCTCTTCCCTAATCTCTTAATAATTTGACAAGAGGGCCACTCTGTCCTTTCCCTTAGACTCCATTTGTTTCACTACTCCCTCCTTTGTAACTTCCACACTACTTCCTTCTCCCTCACTCTTGCATTTCTCCTTAAGTTCCCTCATCTTTTGATATACCTCCCCAACTTGCAAAGGTTTCATTGGTGGAATAAGGTATCGGTGATCATGCAACAACACTGAGTACCTATTGGTTCTTCCATCATGTCTAGTTATACGGTCGAATTGCCAAGGTCTTCCAAGTAGTATGTGACAAGCTTGCATTGGAACCATATCACACAAGATCTCATCGCGGTAATACCTTACTTTGAACTTAATCAACACTTTTTTTTGCACTTTCAACTCCCCACATTCATTAAGCCATTGAGTTTGCAGGGATTGGCATGTTTTGTAGTTGGAAGATTCAAGAAATTTACCAAAGTAGTACTAGCTACATTGGCACAACTCCCGCTATCCACAATTAAGACACATCCATTACCTTTGATTAGACATTTGGCATGGAAGAGGTTTTTCCGTTGACTGGGATCATCTATAGCTTAGCTAATCATAACCCTTCTCGCAACATAATTTGGAACGGTGATATCCCTTTCTCTTTACAAGGCTTCTTGTTCAAACTCCTCATCATTCCCAAAGTCATCATCTTTACCTTAGGGATCATCAAAATTACCCACATGTTCTTCCTTATCCACGGGACAAGGAATTTCTTTTCTTATCATAAAAGCTTTCCTATTAGGACATTCACTCATTCTATGCACCCAACCTTAACATTTGAAACATTGGAGTGGCTTATTACCTCCTTCTTTTGGTACATGCTTTGGAACACTCCACTCTTGTGGGGGGTTCTTCTCAAGTGGTTTCTTGAATTTTTGCCTTGTGTCTTTGGATTTAGACTGATTGGAAAAATTTCAAACCTTCTTTCCCTTACTCCATGAGTTTGAGAGACCTTTTGGGTTGGATTATTTGTCCTCTTTGAGTCCTACCTCTACTTCAATATCCGCTTCAACCATTTCATCTAGAGTTGGATAATTGTGAAGGCAAATTTGAGAAGCAATCTCTTTGTTCAATCCAGCCCTAAATCGAGTAGTGGAATAAGCTTCTTCTTGTACAAAGTCAACCCTCATTTTTAAGGTTTGAAACTCATCATAATACTCTTCAACGCTCTTGAATCCTTGCCCTAATGTGAAGATCTTTTTGAGTTGATCTTCCTTGTACCGCTCAGTGATGTACTTTCTCCTCGTGATTATTTTTAATTGTTCCTAAGTAGGGATGACGTAGAATCCCATATCCCTTCTACCTCTTACTATGGAGTCCCACCAAGTCTAAGCAAACCCTTCAAATTGAGAAATAGCATAGGTAGATTTCTGCACCTTGGTTATTTCATTAGTGTGGAAAATTCGATCACATTGAGTTTCCCAATACAGGTATTCTTTGGGATTACTAGTACCTTTGAAATTTGGAAGAGTGACCTTGATGGAGTTGATCTTGTGATCACAACCTCCATAGTTCCCATGGTCACCATAATGATCATTCCTATAATTGACCTCTTGATGTCCATGGTCTCGATGACCGCCATGTCTTCCCCATTGCATATGCATTTGCATTCTACCTATCACGATCTGAACCATCGTGAGTGGCACCCACCCAACCCCCGGAAGAGCAAACCAGTAGAACTCAAACCTTAGCATAGCCTAACAGCCTAAAACTAGTGCAAAAAAGTAAACTAGCAACAATATAAATAAACAACTCTATAAAAATATAACCTGCGAAAAATCCCTCCCTAGAATCTGAAAGTCATCGTACCAAAAACATCTACCAAAACTAGAGTACGGGGATGCAACCCCAAATAAAGGAATAGTCTAAGCCCAAAACAAGTGGGCTACAACTCAATAGATAGAAATCAAGGCAGCTTGGTCGAACAGCTCACCCTTGATATCTCGAAGTGTCAAGCCTACTGGTGAGGTCATGCGTTAACCGCCGGAAGATTTTATGTACTCACAAAAATACAAGCAAGTGCAATATCAGTACACAACCACAGTGTACTGGTAGGATAAGCCAGTTCCAAATAAATAGTGCATGGACAAAACAAAAGTAAAGTAAGAGTACAGAAAACACGTAAACAAGTCAACAGATATTTCTAAACTACAAGTCTCTCTATAACTTATCCCTACATGTAAACCACTTTCACAACCATGATTAACAATCCACAATAAAGACAATTATACCGCATTACATATCCTGGACCCACCCTGGATCCCCTCTAGACAACACCTAAGTGTCAGACATACAACCTGGTCTACACCAAGACCAAACTCATAGATCAATGTAACAACCCGGCCTATCAAGGACCCAAAGCACAATCAAAAATCATAAGCACAACCCGGTCCACTCAAGGAACCATTAGTAAAGATGCAACAGTACATTAAAGTAAACCAGTACTAGGCATGGTACCCGAGCCAACCATTAGTATATCCCATACCAGGCGTGGGACCCGATCCAATCGTTAGTATATCCCGTACCAGGCGTGGTACCCGAGCCAACCAAATGTCATATAAATCCACAGTCACAAACAATGAAAAATAAACACTTGTTAACCAACAAGCAAAACACCTAGTTCATTTCACAAGACTGAAAAACATGATGTTTGGACATTCTTAAACCATTCCCTAAGCAATGCAACCCATAAAATTACTTATACATGAGTACACAAACACACAATGCATACAGGAATCAATAGCCATCACCTACCTTGAATAATCAAGCTCTACAGTGTCGTAGCTTTCCCTTTTTTAGGATCCCTTGCTTATTCTTGGTCTAGAAACAAACACATAAAAACTATAGTTAATTAACTGGCCTAAATTACCCAGATTATACAAAAATCCTAATCCCCAAGCCAAACCATGATCATTCCACCCATTCTCGGGCTATCCCACCATTAATTCACCTAAATTCATCATTCTTACTGATTCCCTTAGAGAATTATGGCTAAATGATCATCACCCATTATCAAGAATCAAGACCCAAGAACTCTAGAAACCTGGAATCCCCTTTTTCCCTCGGATTCTACAATCCTAGGTTATCCCAAACCTTTCCCCAAGTCCACCCCTAACAATTCTATAGCGTAGGAAAGATATCACGAAGTTTGGGGGGTATAATCCTTACCTTTAGGACAAAAAATGATTGAAAATTGGTAGAAATTGCCCAAAATCGCCCCCTTCTTCTCCCAAAATAAGTTGCAGAATAACTAAACTATTTTGGGGGAGTTTATGCGTTAAATCCCGTCACGCTCCGCTATAGCGGTACCGCCGTAGCGGAGGCTGACCGATGTTGACTTCAGCTGTAGCGGTATTTTCTCCACTACGGTAGAGGTCGCTATGGCGGAGTGTCAACTGCCATAGCGGTTGAAACGGGATAGAAAGTCGTAAAATCTTCAAAACTAATCCATTTTACAACACACTTATTTTTTTGATGTCCCGGAATAACCCCTTCACATCAACCTCAATTCCGGGAGTTTTACTTACCCAAATTCAATTTTGAAAAGTCCTTCGGACTCCTTTATGCCTTAGATACAAGGAAAACTAAATTGCATCAAGACATCTAACCCAATCCTTACACATATTTCCCTAGACCATACCTCGCTTCAAATCCGGCCGAGACAGCCCAGAATTTCCAACTCCCAAACCCAGAGTTTTCTAACTCTATAAATTGGCATGAATGGTTTACCCGTAATAATAGACCCAGTCGTTACAACATATAAAAATTTACCCATCGTTCATCCCCGAATGATCAACCCCGAAAATATGGAAAGTAAAGAACGAAAAAAGTAGTACAGGTATCCTCAAACAAGTGAGGGTACTTGTCCCGCATGTCCCTCTCGATTTCCCAAGTGGCTTCCTCAACTGGATGATGCTTCCATTGAACCTTTACCATAATGATCACCTTTGTCCTCAATTTCCTGACATCCCGATCAAGAATCAAAATCAGTTCCTCTTCATAGCGAAGATCTTTATCAAGTAACACCTCATCCCACTTGATGATATAGTCCCCATCCCTATAGTATCGCTTTAGCATGGATACATAAAACACCGGAGGGACACCCAACAGACTGGGCGGCAGCGCCAATCTATAAGTGACGGGCCCTACGATCTCAAGAACCTCAAACAGTCCGATGAACTGAGGGTTGAGCATGCCCCTCTTACTGAAATGCATAACACCCTTCATTGGTGACACTTTCAACAATACTTGCTCACCAATTTGAAATTCTATGTCCCTTACCTTGCGATCTATATATTCCTTCTGCCTGCTTTGGGCAGCTAGCAACTTGGTTTGAATGCCTCTTACTTTTTCTTGCGCTTTCCTTACCAAGTCTACGCCCAAAGGCTTTACATTGCCTTTCTCAAACCACCCAATCGGTGACCTATACTCCTCCCATATAGATCCTCGAATGGTTCCATGTCAATACTAGAGTGGTAGCTATTGTTGTATGAGAACTCACACAATGGTAGAAACTAGTCCCAATGACCCCCGAAGTCAATCACACATGCTCTCAGCATGTCCTCCAAAACCTGAATCATCCTCTCTGACTGACCATCAGTCTGAGGATGGAAGGTTGTACTAAAGGTGAGTAGAGTGCCCAACTCCTCATGCAACTTGCCCCAAAACATGGAGGTAAACTGCGTACCCCTGTCTGAAATGATGGACAGTGGCACCCCATGCAATCTCACAATCTTCTTCACATAGATCTTAGCCAATTGTTGCAAATTGTAATCCACCTTGACTGGAATGAAGTGAGCTAACTTGGTCAGCCTGTCAACAATGACCTAAATAGAGTCGTACTTCCCCAGAGTCTTGGGGAGACCCACCACAAAATCCATGGCTATTCTCTCCCACTTCCACTCTGGAATGGGCATTCTCTGAAGTAGTCTTGCAGGTCTTTGGTGCTCATACTTTACCTTCTGGCAATTCTGACCCCTGGACACAAAATTCGTTATGTACCTTTTTATCCCAGGCCACCAATAAAGTTGCCTCAAATTTTTGTACATATTGGTTACACCCAGATGAATTGAATACTGTGAACCATGAGCTTCTGCCAACACCTTCTCAATCATGTCATCAACCCGGGGAACACAAATCCTTCCTATGAAATTTAACATACCGCCAGAATCTAACAAGGCATCTCCAGACTCTCCGGATACTTCCTTGCTCCAAAGCCTGCTCAACTTTGAATCCTGAAACTGATTGGCCTTTATCTCCTCTATGAATGTGGATTTGACCTCAATACTGGCCAAAATACTACCTTGTTCTGAAATACCCAAGTGCATGAACTTGGACTCCAATGCCTGAATTTCCCTTGCTAGTGGTCATTTGGACACCCCCAAACAAGCCAAACTGCCCATGCTAACTGTCTTCTGGCTCAATGCGTCTACCATCATATTAGCCTTACCCGGATGGTACTAAATGGTCACATCATAGTCTTTTATCAACTTGATCCATCTTCTCTGCCTCAGGTTCAAGTCTTTCTGAGTGAAGACATGTTGCAGACTGTGATGGTCAGTGAACACCTCACACTTGACACCATAAAGATAGTGTCTCCAAATCTTGAATGCAAACACCACCGTTGATGATAAATGCTCAAATTGTGGCTCTCCAATTAGGAGGTCACGACGATCGCGTAGTCAAAACAAAATTTATAAACCCAACGGATGTCGGGGTCATACCCAACGGACTTGATTTAGCTCAGTAGAGATTGTGCAAGGCAATGTCAAAGAGAGAGTAATTGTTCAACAAAACCAAACAATAAAATGGGGGAATTGGGAAAGTTGTCACTACTAACTCAATTCAATAAAAGTATAATATCGAGATGGGTGTACCAATAAGGACTAGATGACTAGGGGTGCATTTCTGATGGGGTATTCTCTATAGGATAGGGTAGTCACTAATTCACTTAAATTCTCACCTATTGACATGGGTAGCATTGGTCATAAGTGTGGAATTCTATCTCTCGATCAACATCCACATATCTGATGATTTCGGTTAGAACATCATTCAGTGTGCTAAATAACCAACCAATATTTTCTTGGGGAGGTCGTCCTATCTCTAGCTCGGACTCTTAAATGGGAGATTCCGCGATTGGAGCTATGTCTAGACTCCAATCTAAGCGGATTCCCAAGTACCCACTAGCAATTTCACATCCACAACTACAAAATTCTCTCTCGAGCAATTATATAGCCAAGTAAGGTAAATTCATGTTTGCAACCACAAATTATTAGATTAAAACATGGTGAAATTACCATACCCATATGACATAAGCAATTATAAAAGCGAATTAGCAACACCCACACCCATTAGCTAAGCACCCATCATCAATACACCCCTAGACAAGATAAATTAGCCACTCATAGAAGGGGGAGAAGATATACCAGCTGGGTAAATCAAATTCCCATCCATTGTAGTTGATTCTCAAGTTCTAGAGTCAAATTAGGTACACAATTTGTTAACCAAAAGATTAAATTGAAAAGCCTCTCTCAATGGAGATGGAGAAAAGTGTTTACAAGACAAAAATATATCCAAGTTCTCTACTGAAAATCTCTGCTAAAAATTGTATATACAAAACAAGCCTAAAATTGTCTTTTATATGTTCCCAAATCATCACATACATTTAGGACAAAATTGCCCTCCGAGTGGTGTGCGATGCGGGGTACGGTTCACACGTCGCAGTGTGCGCGTCACACACCTGCTTCAGGTTGACCAATGACTTCAGCCGCTTAAGTAGGCTTTGTGTGAAGGTGGTGCATTTCGCACCACGGGATGTGTGCGTCGCATGGCCACCGCACCTCTTAGCAGAATCTTCAGTCATCTTTGTAGCTTCATGCGAAGGAGATATGAACCGCACCTCGGCTTGTGCGTGTCGCACAGCTACCGCACCTCTCGGCAGATTCTCCATCTTTTCTCAACTCTTCACACTTAGCTCCTTTTTGGCTCTTTTTGGGTCCATATCCTTGTTTCTCCTCTTCTATCCAAAGTACCTGCATAGACATCAATAAAGGCCATAAGAACCTCTAAATCAATTCAAAACATAGCAATAATTCATGGATATAGGCTTAATAAGTTGGTAGATTACCGACTTATCAAACCCCTAAACTTGAACTATTGCTTGTCCTCAAGCAAGATACTCACATGGCATGGGATGAATTATGATAAGGCTCAATTAAGGCACAAAAACTATTCTACACTAAAAATTTAAGAAAAATAAACAAACACAAGACTCAACTACTATGCTTATCTCAATTTAGACCCCCACATGCTTATGGCAATTGCTCATTTCAAAACTTTTTTTTCAAAAAGTACATCATATCTCTTTTAAAACTCAAGGGAATTTGCCATTCAAAACAAGACATTTTAGCTTCTCAAGTCATTGGCATGGACCGTCAAGGTTTGCCTCAAGATTCTCCACATAACTTGTCTCATTCATTCCCCTCAACTGAAATAGAGACTCTATGCTTTAATTCGAGTGCATGATGCCACTCACCACAAGAGAGAATCCCACTCACAATTATTCAATTATTAACAACGGGATTATAAGAGAACCAAGAAGAATCTCACTCTCTCAAGGAAGTTCAAGTGCATGCGCATCGAACCATAGGCTTGCCCTTCATGTAAATTGCCACTAATGTAGGGTAGCCAAGCTCGAAATCACCAAGGACTTGTGGGTTATAATGTTGGCTAGGGCTAAGGTGAGGATATCATTTGGTTCAAGTGACTATACCTCCCTAATTCTCTTTGTTTTTCATTTCAAATGCCGCTCACATTTTTTTCTTTCAATTTCAACTTCATCTTATTTCTCCCTCACATAACCCATGATTTCTCCTTTTTGCCTCATGATCATTCGCACCTTATATCACCTTCACTTGGTAGCACCTATTCTTGCTTTTCAATTTGCTCATTGGATTGAACTTTTGGAGCAATTTTGAATTCTCGAATTGAGGTGCTACCTTGCACTTGAAGTGCATTTTTTTTCCTCTCCTCATTTGATCACATGCACCCCCAAACTTAGGCATTTTCCTATGTTATCTTTTGTTTCCCCACCAAACTTAGGCTTTTAGCCTACATTTCATTTTCAAGCAATTAGAGAGGATAGGTGCCAAGATAGAGGTTCCAAAAAGGTCAAGGTGTTACAAAGGTGTCAAATAATAGCCACAAGCTCAAAGGGGTTCACTTGGATTTGATGTCATTGGGAGGTCATTTGAGTGAAGTGGCTATCAAAAAGGTCCTAAGGTCATTTCCCAAGCTTGGCTACACCTAGAATTTTGCCTTGAATCACATTCGAGGCAAGTTCTAGATGACACTTATGCACAAGAATCAAGGTAAAGCCTCACCGTACAAGACATCATGCCACAAGACTTTATCCATTAGTCCCACAATCAATTGGGGAAAATGACTTTTGACAAGCTATTTCGAGTTCATTACACACTCGCTTGTGAGTCAATCAAGCCAAAGCGAGAGTGTGCAAGTCATGACAAGAGAAAGCTTTTTTCTTAAAAATTCATTTCCCTTCCTCTTTCCTTTTCAAAAACAATTTACCAAGAAAATTTTTTGGTGGGCCCATTTTGAGACAAGCATTTACGAACTCAATTCTAAACTAAACTTGGCATTTTCCCTTAAGAAAGTCGCCTCTCAATCTATAATAGGAAAACACCAACCCGGTTCGACACACAAAAACAAAATAAAAGAAAAATAAAATAATCAAAACTTTTTCTCCTTGGGAAAGAACCGTAGTATTAAGAAAACCCTCGGAGTTTATTTCTACACTACTATCAACAAGGCGATCCACAATTTTTCACGCTCATGAATCAATCAAGAACAAGCCTCGGCATAGGCATTTAGCGCATTTGCAAGGCACGGGTAGTGGAACAACGGGGTATGTAAGACCAACCCGGCACACCATCAATAAAATTCAAGCCCGGCGAGGGCACAATTAAGCTCAAAGTAAAAAGAAAACATAATCTAAAGAAAGAAAAAAAAATAGCATCACAATCAATTATCCCAAATATGCCCGACAAGGGCCAAATAAAACTAAGAAGAATAGTCAACTAGGCCCGACAATGGCAATAAATTGTCTCAAGCCCACTCCCGGGGCACCAAAAAGCAAGTAAAGAAAGCCACCCCCTCCCATGAAAGAAGCATTGTCCTTAATTCTCATAGTGCAATGGGAAAGGGTGGAACTCCCTGTAGGATCTAGTCCTCATCATCACTATCATCAGCAGCAGGCTCAACTAGGGCCAGCGCCACCCATTCGGGAGTGCGAGGAAAGTGTGTAGTCAGTAAGCGCCCTCTAAAAATCTGGATCATGATCATCCTCCAGCTCTTGATCTTCGGTCTCGGGCAGCTCTTCCTCCGCATAAGATGCAAACAAGTCATCCAAAGGTTCGGAAATCTTTTGAGGTGGTGGCAATGTAGTCAAATCCTCTTGTACCACAGGGGGCCTTGCCTTTAGCTTTGTCAATATCTCTCTGGAGTGTCGTGATTTCTCCCTCCATGACATCAACCCGTTTGCACAGAGTTTTCAAGCTATCCACTACCCCCTTCACTACGCTCTTGACTGCCCTGTTGATCATCTCTGATAGTTTAGTGGCTAAGTCAGAAAGCTGCTTCTCATGGCTATAGGTTTTGTCAACCATATCTTGAAGGCTACTTTTGGTCATCGAGGGGGCTATGGCATGTGCATGTGGCTCGGCAAAGACTCGGGAGGGATATGGAACATTCACTCTATCATCAAGGTCACCTCCCACAGCTGCCACTGATACCTCAGTCCTTTGTCTCTTAAATCGAGGTGCATCCTTGTCAGTTTTCTTATCAAGATCAATCACCCCTACAGATTGGGTGACTTTGTCACAACTGAGGTAGGGAATCTCTGCCTTGGCACACAACTTGCTGATCAACACTGGGAAAGGGAATGCTTCCTTCTCTCTGCGGGCTTTTCTCCGAATAACCATGGCTTCAATTTCTCTAAAATTCACATGTTCACTTGTCATGATGGCAGCAACCAAAATGGCACCCTCTTGAGTTATTTTCTAATCATTTTGAGAGGGAAATAACCTATTGCAGACTAGATCATACCACAGTTGGTATTCAAAGTGCAACGTTTTTCTTGGGATATCACCCCCCATAAGGGACAGAGAAGGAACATCTCGAGCAATGATTAGGGCTGTTTCTTGATATGGCTTTGGATCGGCCACTAATTTAGCCATGAGGGATGGTGCAGGGTTGATTGCTTGGCCCCAATAGATAGCATTGATAGCAGCGGGGGTGATGCTAACTTTCTTGCCTCTGACTATGACTGAATTCAAGTTGGGGAATTTCTCCGCTGGCCCATTGTATCATTTGGAGTCTTGGGTAGCCTGATATACCAAGAAGAATTCTTGCACCACTTCCTCATAACATCCTGAAAGGGGTGCCACTCTCGCTCATCCATCTGTCGGTGCATGTTTGGTAGTTTATCTCTAACCTCTCCCAAATTAAAACTTTGCTCCTCATTGAATCATCTATCTTTGTCCCATTTGTAGAGAGCTTTCATGCCCTCTATTTTGAAGTGGAGCCTTGCTTCTTCGGCACCGCTTTGCCTGCTAGTAGACATGATCTGCATCCAAAGTTTGTGAGCCAAAAACAAAACAAAATCTATTAAGGGTGGAATGCAACAGATTAGAAAGCAAAGTAGGTGTTTGTTGTCTTATGCGGACCACATGCGAAATGCACTAGGAAAAGTGTGTGTCACAAGTGCTGTCGCACAAGCCAACAGAACCTTCAGGAAATTTATTTATTAAAGTGCGAAGCTGGTGCGATCCGCACCATCAGAAGTGCGTGTCACATCAAGCTTCGCCCCTCAAGTCAGTGTTCTGCACTTTCTTTTCAACTTGGTGCGATGCCTTGGGCCACCCGCATATCAAGATCTATGCATCGTATGCAAAACGCACAAAGACACCATTGGAATATTTGGTTCCTTGTGTTCTTTTGAGTTGCGCATATGATCCATAGAGCAAGATGTGCTTCAGCACTTAGCACCACATGCAACCAATTCATAATAACAAAGAGGGCAAAGGGGATTCATGACCATAACATTCGGGTACTCAGACTTCCCCTGATTTCCATTAACACAAAACCAACTAGAAAGGACTCAACGATTTCCCTTAAGATGGACGTTACCCCGGCTATCATCGGGAACATCAAGCCCTCCTTGCAACGTTAGGCACTAATAGCATATCAACAATTAACCTCCTCCCTGCACAAGATCATATAACCCAACTAGATTTTCAATAAGGATCATGGGCATACAATCAGCACATTCAACCTCAATTATCAGTATCAATCAAAACCTCATGACTAATGACAACTTGCCCTTAAGAACGACATCATCCAATCTATAATCGGGCCAAATCAAGCACTAGTCACAAGTGGGTTACTCATACTTCACCCCATCACAGATATTAAGGCTAAATAATACTACCAATCAACATGCATAGTCAAGATTAACAATCCACCAAGTTGACATTAAAAGATTTCATCATTACAACCCAAAATTAGGGACCCAAAATTTTTAGATCTCACGCATTATCAACATGGCTAATCTACTAAGCATGCTTCACACTATGAGTTCCCAACAATCATAAAAACAACTATTCAATGTCAGGGAACTTACCACAAGTGAAGATTATGAAGGGAAAAATGGAAATCGAAGCTTTTTGAATTCTAATAATGGTGACTCACAAGACCTCCCGGAGAATGACGGCGGCGACATGGAGAAGTGGTTTAGAAGATGGGGTGAGAAGAAGAGAAGATTTTGTGGGAAGTTGAGGGGTTTTGGAGAGGATTTTGGTGGAGGATTTTGAGAGTTGTGGAGAAAGATGGTGGAAAAAGAAGAGAGATGCGGTTTTAAAAGAAAAAGAAGAAGAAGAGTCGGCCAGGTCATCTCTGGGTTGGGTCGGTCAAGGGGTTAGGTCAATTAAAAATTCAGATATACCTCATGTGCGCTGCGATATGCGATTCATACCAGGCAAGGTGCAGGCCGCATGGCGTATCGCACATGCCCCTTTTTCTCCCCTGGGTTTGTCCAGGTATCTGCTTACTTGTGCGATGGAGGTGCGACGCACACTTGGGTTTGTACGATCCTCATAGCACAGCGCACGTCACCTCCATTTTTTCAATTTTTCTCCAGGCCTTCTATTTTGGTGTGCGGTAGGCTATGCGACACACACAATTGCTTGTGCAGTCCGCACAGTTCATCGCACGATACATTTTTTCCTTGTTTTCCTTTGTCCATGTTTCCATTCTATGCATTCCCTATAGAACATCAAAAACAACAAAGAATAACCAAAAACAAAGAATGAAACTTGGGTTGCCTCCCAAGCAGCACTTTATTTAACGTCGCGGCACGACGATGTTACCACAATCCTCATTTATTTTTGGGGTTGTTGACGGTGTCGCTAGGCAGCGTTCCTTCATCTGTGGGTTTATTTGGCTTGATAGGTGGGTTATTTGGGCCTCAATATGTTTGATCGAAGCACTATGGGAGCTCACCATTTGGTGAAGTGTAGAGATCTCCCTCTTTATCTCACTTACTCCCGAGTTTGTCTTATCCACCTTCTTAAGAAACAAGGACAACATGTCCTCTATCTTGGATTGGCCAGGATTTCTTGTGCTTAGTTGGTAGAGAGAATCAAATTTGTTTGGGGTATGTAAGGATTCGAGCTCCGGTGATTGAAGCGATCACCATCTTTATCTCTGTCACGCCAATTTCCATCCCTCTCTTTGTCTCTAATCCAACCTTGATTCTCCTCCCTCGGGCGATAATACCCGGGGCAAGAACCCGCTGACACATAGCATAACTTACCATCAATCTCAGTCATAAGCTCCATATCATTCACCTCAACCTCTGGTGTACTCACTGCATTCACCTTTTTAACACCAGCTCCCATCACATGCTTGGCCATCAAGTCAATTTGTGTCATCATTTTAGCCAAAGCTTCATCTCGCTCCTCATTTTTTCTCCTTGTTTCATTCGTCAAGATTGTTGAGGGTGTTCCTGAAGTTGACACTTCTGCCTCTCTCGTATGCCAAGCTTGATTGGTCTTGGTCATTCATTCTATTAGCTCCGAGGCAATGTGAAACTCAAGGTCCATGAAGGTGCCTCCTCCAAGATTATCAGCCACCGATTTATTCGTAGATTTCAATGACCGATAGAAGCTTTGGAGCAACACATTGTCTGACAACTCATGGTTTGGGCATAATAGAAGCTTCTTTTTGAGTCGTAGACAAACTTCATGAAGAGGCTCGTCCGAGAATTGCCTAAAGTTGGTAATCTCATCTCTTAACTTCATCATTTGAGATGGAGGAAAGAATCTCGAGGTAAATGCGTCAACCAACTCGGACCAAGATGTGATGGATCCATCCGGTAATTTTTCCAACCACGTCGTGGCTTCCCCCGTCAAAGAGAAAGGGAATAGGCAAAATTGGATGGACTCTTGGGAGATATTTTGGATCATGTATGGTTGGCAAATCTCCATGAAGTTTCGTATATGCTGGTTGGCGTCCTCATGGGCAGCTCCACTAAATAGCCCCTTCATTTGAATCAAATGGAGCATGGTGCTTGTCACATGGAAGACAGTATTTCCCACCGTGGGGGGTAGGCGGATTTCACCTACACCTCCTTGCATCATTGGCTCAGCAGCATTGGCGTTGTCAAAGCCGCCAATGCTCTTATTGTCCTCGGCTTATTCCATAGCCGACCTACTCAATCAACACTCAAAAACAACAAAAATTAAAAGAAAACAAGCACTCTTAAGTTGACTTCACAACAACAATCAAAAACTAGCTAATACTCAAGTCCCCGGCAACGGCGCTATTTTTGATAAACGCTCAAATTGTGGCTCTCCAATTACGAGGTCATGGTGATTGCGTAGTCAAAACAAAATTTATAAACCCAACGGATGTTGGGGTTGTACCCAAGGGACTTGATTTAGCTCATTAGAGATTGTGCGAAGCAATTTCAAAGAGAGAGTAATTGTTCAACAAAACCAAACAATAAAATGGGGGAATTGGGAAAGTTGTCACTACTAACTCAATTCAATAAAAGTATTAAATTGAGATGGGTGTGCCAATAAGGACTAGATGACTAGGGGTGCATTTCCGATGGGGCATTTTCTATAGGATAAGGTAGTCACTAATTCACTTAAATTCTCACCTATTGACACGGGTAGCGTTGGTCATAAGTGTGGAGTGCTATCTCTCGATCAACATCCACATATCCAATTATTTCGGTTAGAACATCATTCGGTGTGCTAAATAACCAACCAACATTTTCTTGGGGAGGTCGTCCTATCTCTAGCTCGGACCCTTAAATGGGAGATTCCGCGATTGGAGCTATGTCTAGCCTCCAATCGAAGTGGATTCCCAAGTACCCACTAGCAATTTCACATCCACAACTACAAAATTCTCTCTCGAGCAATTATATAGCCAAGTAAGGTAAATTCATGTTTGCAACCACAAATTATTAGATTAAAACATGGTGAAATTACAAGACTCATATCAGATAAGCAATTATAAAAATGAATTAGCAACACCCACACCCATTAGCTAAGCACCCTTCATTAATACACCCCTAGACAAGAGAAATTAGCCATCATAGAAGGGGGAGAAGATATATGAGCTGGGTAAATCAAATTCCCATCCATTGTAGTTGATTCTCAAGTTCTAGAGTCAAATTAGGTACACAATTTGTTAACCAAAAGATTGGATTGAAAACCCTCTCTCAATGGAGATGGAGAAAAGTGTTTACAAGCCAAAAATATCTCCAAGTTCTCTACTGAAAATCTCTGCTAAAAATTGTATATGCAAAACAAGCCTAAAATTGTCGTTTATATGTTCCCAAATCATCACATAAATTTAGGATAAAATTTCCCTCCTGGTGGTGTGTGACGCGGCGTGCGGTTCGCACGTCGCAGTGTGCGCGTTGCACACCTGCTTCATGTTGACTAGTGACTTCAGCCACTCAAGTAGGCTTTGTGCGAAGGTGGTACATTTCGCACCAGGGGATGTGCGCGTCGCATGTCCACCGCACCTCTTAGCAGAATCTTCAGTCATCTTTGCAGCTTCATGCGGAGGAGATGCGAACTGCACCTCGGCTTGTGCATGTCACACATCCACCGCACCTCTCGGTAGATTCTCCAATTTTTCTCAACTCTTCACACTTAGCTCCTTTTTGGGTCCATATCCTTGTTTCTCCTCTTCTATCCAAAGTACCTGCATAGACATCAATAAAGGCCATAAGAACCTCTAAATCAATTCAAAACGTAGCAATAATTCATGGATATAGGCTTTATAAGTTGGTAGATTACTGACTTATCAGCTGCCAACTCCAAATTGTGAGTCGGATAGTTTCTCTCATGCACCTTCAACTGCCTAGAAGCATAGGCTATCACATTCCTATCGTGTACCAACATAGCACCCAAACCAAAATGTGAAGCATCACAGTAAACAATAAAGCCTTTACCTTCAACCGGCAAGGACAAAATAGGAGTCGTGGTCAGAAATATCTTAAGCTTTTGAAAGCTCTCCTTGCACTTGTCGGACCATACAAATGGTACGTATTTCTATTTTAACCTTGTTAAGTGAGTAGCAATGGATGAAAAATCATTAACGAACCGATGATAGTAGCCTGCAAGCCCCACAAAACTTCTCACGTCAGTCATCGAGCTAGGCCGGACCCAACTCTTGACTACCTCAATCTTCTGGGGATCTATCATTACCCCCTGTTCTGACACTACATACCCCAAGAATGCTACTGAAGTCAACCAGAACTCACACTTGGAGAACTTTGCATAAAGCTTTTGACGTCTCAAAATGTCCAACACTATACGGAGATGTTTAGCATGCTCCTCCCTACTCTTGGATTAGATCAAAATATCATCAATGAAAACGATGTTGAACGAATCCAAGTAAGGTTTAAACACATTATTCATCAGACTCATGAATGTCACCGGTGTATTGGTCAACCCAAATAACATCACTAAGAACTCGTAATGCCCATACCGAGTCCGAAAAGCAGTCTTAGGAATGTCCTCAAGCCTAATCTTTAACTGATGATATCCTGACCTCAAGTCAATTTTCGAAAACATTGATGCACCCTGTAGCTGGTCAACAAGATCATCAATACAGGGTAGAGGGTACTTATTCTGGATGGTGACCTTGTTTAGTTGCCTGTAATCTATGCACATCCGCATACTACCATCCTTCTTTTTGACAAACAAGACCGGATCACCCCAAGGCGAAGCACTGGGACAGATAAATCCCTTATCTAGGAGTTTCTGAAGCTGAGACTTAAGCTCTCTTAACTCTGCCGGAGCCATACGATAAGGAGGGATGGAAATTGGGTGAGTGCCCGGCTCCAAGTCAATACAGAAATCGATATCCCTGTCCGGAGGCATGCCAGGCAAATCTGCTAGAAACACCTCTCGAAACTCTGAAACAATTGGAACTGACTCGATAGATGGAGACTCCACACTATCATTTCGGAGATGAGCCAAAAAGGGTAAACACCCTCTCCCCACTAGCCTCCTAGCATGAATAAATGATATAATCTCGATCGGCTTAGGCCTGTAAACACCCTCCCACTCTAGCCTATCCTTACCCAAAATCTCTAGAGCCACAGTCTTGGTGTTACAATTCAATATAGCATGATAAGGGGATAACCAGGTCATGCCCAAAATAACATCAAAGTCAACCATATCCAGAATTACTAAGTCTATCCAAGTATGCAATCCCACAAATACAACCGAACAATTACGATAAACATGAGTCACAATCACCGACTCTCCAACCAGGGTAGAAACATGAATAGGGGAATCAAGGGTATCACATATCAAGTCTAGACCCAACGCAAAACTCACAGACACATAGGAATATGTAGAACCTGGGTCAAATAGTACCCAAGCCATTCTATCACAGACAAGAATGGTACCTCTGATCACCGCATTTGATGCCTCAGCCTCGGTCCTCCCTGGAAATGCATAGTAGTGGCCCGATCATCAATCCGAGCAACTTCCTTGGCCAGCTGTGCTGCACCCATGCCCATGCCGCCATTCCCTCTGTCTCTCCGACCTCTTTGAAAATTATCTCGCCCACCCTGTGGATGACCTCTAGCATGACCACCTTTACCTGCTGAAACCACAGCCTTAGGCTGCTGCTGAACCTGATTACTAGTCTGTCGGTGAGGGCACTCCCTCTTAAAGTCGCCCAGATCACCATAATGGAAATAACCACGATCAAGAGTAGGCCTGTTAGCAGATGTGTAGGAAGCTCCCTGGCCTCTATAAGCTAAAAACTATTGATTAGCTCCCGGATGACCACCTGTAGCAGCTGGCAGAGCCGACTGAATAGGACGGGCTGAGTATACCTACTGATTCTGGCCCCTGGAGTACAAACCGCTATAATTTCCCTCATTTCGAAGCTTCTTGGCTAACACTTTAACCTGCCCCTCTTGCCTGACTTCCTCAAGTTTCTTTACATAATCTGCCACTTCATTGAAGCCTTTCCCTAAAGAAGTCATGTGCACAGACAATACCTGAAGCTCAGTATTCAAACCCTTGACAAATTATCGAACCCGCTCCTCCTCGGAACCCAACAACTGTGTAGCAAAATGAGATAAGGCATGAATTTTTTCCTCATAAGCAGAGACTAGCATGCTACCCTGCTCTAAATTCAAGAATTCGTCCATTATCCGTTCCCTCAAAGTACGAGGTACGTACTTCTCTTAGAAGAGGGTGCCAAACTGCTCCCAAGTCAGTGGGGGTAAAATAGACGACCGACACTCCACATGAGATCTCCACCACTGCTCGGCATCACCCTGTAGCTGAAATATGACGAACTCAACCCCAATTGTTGCACAATGCCCAGCTTGTGCAGCCTCTCATAACAATCCAGTATGAACTCATAAGAATCTTCCCTATCAGTACCCTAAAAAGTAGGAGGTTTCAGCTTGAGAAACTTGGTTCGTATCTCATGTTCATTTCCTATCATAACTAGGCCTAGCATTGGCCTGAAGAAGTCACATGTGCCTGAAGCTACATCCATCTTAGGAGCCGTAGGGTATGCTAGCTAAGTGCCCAGAGCCTGATTTGCAATGGCCGCGGGTATGGCTCCATCACCAACCAAAACACTCAAGAAGTTCCAAGCCTGCTGAAATGCTTCGAGCGTCATAGAGGGAAGGCTTGCACCTCCAGCCGGTGTTGCCTCTGCCTCCACCTGCCCCTTCATCCTCTACAACAACTTCCACATCTTCGACAACCTGCTCCTAAGGTGGGGGAGGGGTTGCCTCTAGCACTTCTGCAGCATCTTGAGCCCCACCCCTGGCGGGTGTGGCTCTACCTCGTCCTCTGCCCCTTCCCCTTCCTCTACCATAGACGGTCAGGCCCGCGGTTGGGACCACTGGTCTAATTCTATTGTTTCTTTTGTTAACCATCTACGGACAGAAGATTGAAAGAGTCAGATGCCAATTTGTATCACCAGATGCCAATTTGTATCACCAGATACCAATTGGAAGCAAGTTATAGCACGATGGAAGAAAGAAGATATAGTTTCCTAAAGTCCTATAGCCTCTCGAAGAAAAGTACGGATGTCTCTGCACCATTCAGCAAGACTCTAATAGACCTGTTTTGGTACGATGAGATCAATGAACCTAGGGCTCTGATACCATCTTTGTCACGACCCTGACCATCGTGAGTGGCACACACCCAACCCCCGAATGAGAAAACTAGTAGAACTCAAACCTTAGCATAGACTAACAGCCTAAAACCAGTGCAAAAAAGTAAACTAGCAACAACATAAATAAACAACTCTATAAAAATATAACTTGCCGAAAATCCCTCCCTAGAATCTGAAAGTCATCGTACCAAAAACATCTACCAAAACTAGAGTATGGGGATGCAACCCCAAATAAAGGAATAATCTAAGCTCGAAACAAGTGGGATACAACTTAATAGATAGAAATCAAGGCAGCTTGGTCGAACAGCTCACCCTTGATATCTCGAAGTGTCAGGCCTACAGGTGAGATCGTGCATCAACCGCGGGAAGATTTCTTGTACTCACAAAAATACAAGCAAGTGCAGTATCAGTACACAACCACCGTGTACTGGTAGGATCATCAGCCAGTTCCAAATAAATAGTGTATGGACAGTACAGAAGTCAAGTAAGAGTACAAAAAACACGTAAATAAGTCAACAGATATATCTAGACTACAAGTCTCTCCATAACTGGTCCCCACATGTAAACCACTTTCATAACCATGATTAACAATCCACAATAACAACAATTATACCGTATTATATATATCGGACCCACTCTGGATCCCCTCTAGACAATACCTAAGTGTCAAACATACAACCCGGTCTACACCAAGACCTAACTCATAGATCAATGTAACAACCCGGCCTCTCAAGGACCCAAATCACAATCACAAATCATAAGCACAACCCGGTCCACTTAAAGAACCGTTAGTAAGGATGCAATAGTACAATAAAGTAAACCCGTACCAGGCGTGGTACCTGAGCCAACCGTTAGTATATCCCATACCAGGCATAGTACATGAGCCAACCGTTAGTATATTCCATACCAGGCGTGGTACCCGAGCCAATCGTTAGTATATCCTGTACCAGGCGTGGTACCCGAGTCAACCGTTAGTATATCCTGTACCAGAATTTCCCTTTTGCAGGATCCCTTGCTTGTTCTTGGTCTAGAAACAAACACATAAACACTATAGTTAATTAATTGGCCTAAATTACCCGAATTATACAAAAATCCTAATCCCCAGGATAAACCATGATCATTCCACCCATTCCCAGGCTTTCCCACCATTAATTCACCTAAATTCATCTTTTTTACGAATTCCCTTAGAGAATTATGGCTAAATGATCATCACCCATTATCAAGAATCAAGACCCAAGAACTCTAGCACCCTAGAATCCCCTTTTTCCCCCGAATTCTACAATCTTAGGTTATTCCAAACCTTTGCCACCCCTAGCAATTCTATAGCATATGAAAGATATCACGAAGTTTGGGGAGTAGAATCCTTACCTTTAGGATGAAAAACAGTGGAAAACTGGTAGAAATCACCCAAAATCGCCTATTTCTTCTCCCAAACCGAGTTGCAGAAAAACTAAACTATTTTGGAGTATTTTCTGCATTAAATCCCATCACGCTCCGCTATAGTGTTCTTCTCCGCTATAGCGGTACCGCCGTAGCAGAGTCGTCCGCTATGGCGGAGGCTGATCCACGTTGACTTCCGATGTAGCTGTATTTTCTCCGCTACGGTGGAGTTCGCTATGGTGGAGTGTCAACCGCCATAGCAGTTTACATGGGACAAAAAGTCGTAAAATCTCCAAAACTACTCCATTTTACAACACACTTATTTTTTCGACGTCCCAGAATAACCTCTTCACGCCAACCTCGATTCTGGGAGTTTTATTTACCCGAATTTGATTCTGAAAAGTCCCTCAAACTTCTTTATGCCTTAGCTACAAGGAAAACTATCTTGCATCAATACATCTAACCCAATCTTTACCTGGATTGCCCTATACCATACCTCGCTCCAAATTCGGCCGAGACTAGCCTAGCCCAGAATTTTAAACTCCCAAACTCGGAGTTTTTTAACTCTAAAAATTGGCATGAATGGTTTACTCATAACGATGAATCCGGTCGTTATACTACCTCCTCTACCGCCCCCTCTATTATCAAACCTCCCTTGTGCTCCTTGCCTCCCTATTTGTTCTTCATAGTTGTCGTCATACTCATCAAGATGATCATGTGGATCATTGTCTCTTGGAGTTTCATTTTGGAGTAGTAGATTTAGATTTGGAAGGTTTGGTTGGCCTTAAGCTTGTGGGGTTATAATGGGATTAAGGTTGATATTTGGATTAGTAGGATTTTGTTGAGTAGGAAGTCCAAGAGTGGGTAGGGCAGCCATTTATGGAGATGGATTGTATAAGTGATGGAAGGTAGTGGGGGAGATGGTTTGAGAAAATTTTCGATGAGATATCCCACTTGTGTGTCCCTTAAAGAAGACTCGAGGTGACATCTCCCTTATATCATTTCTACGAACCCATTCGTTTAGTTAAGTCGGATAAAATCCTCATCACATCCACAAGTGTTGGTTCCTCATTAGAAACTTGATTATTCCCCTCCGTTGACATAGTACCTATTAAAAGACACTCAACAAAACAAGCAAACAAGTTAGTAGTTAGTAAATAACCTCACACGTCGCTCGAGGGTACAACCTTTGAGTGATCTCACAATTGGTTCGGCCGATGTTGAAACTTGTTTAATCCGATGAGTTGCAAGGGTCCAATCTCTACTTGAGGTCAAGAATAGATTCTTTTTTTAATTTTGAAAGAAATCTCAAAGCTAACGGACGAGAGCCGAGAAGTTTCAATGAAAATAAGCAAGAAAAGTTGAAGAGAAAAAAAATTGGCAAGAAAAATATTCGGACTCAATAACTAAGTAACAAGAAGTAGAAAGAATTATTGTTGTTAATTAGTTGTAAGAATCAAAGAAATTAGAAGAAGATGAAGAGGAATGAGTGTAGTAGAAGAAGGAAAAAATTTGACACTTAGAAAAAAAATTGAGGTTTTGAAAAGTTCCAACACTTAGAAAAAAAATTGGATCTTGAAAATTTTTCCAACATTTAAAAAAAAATTGGGGTGCTAAAAATGCACCCCTCTCTAAAATTGAGCTGTGTTGGCAGTTGACTGGTCGATGCGCTGACATGGCAGTTGATTGCGCATTGACTGCTGAATTTTTTTTCAAATTCATTTTTTTTCAATTAAAAACTTTCACTTGTGGACCCAACAAACACTCTTTGCCAATAAATCAAGAATACTTGAAGATCAAATGTAGCTTTTTTTCAATCTTCTTCTTCAAGAACACTTGAACATTTTAAAGAACACCAAGAACACCCAAAAAAAATCCTTCTTCAAAACTTCACCAATACACTCCAAATTTTAGAATTATCTCCCTCTCGACCTAGGGAATAAATTTCAATCACAAATAAGCTCGAATTTACCTGGAATCAACAAGACCCACTAGGATTTTTTTAAGTTTTTAAAGCTTCAAAACTCTTCCATGGTAGAATCTTCACCACAACTTGAAATGACTTGAAACTTCAGATTTAGACTAAAATAATACTAGGGAACAAAAATCTAGCATCAAAAACAACAAATTAAACAAAAAGAAATTTCAGATTTTTATTTTGTTAATATTGAATCACAAGACTAGATTTGTGGAAATAAATCTAAGTCAAGCTCTTGATACCAATTGATATAAACCTATCAATGAAATTGAAACCCTAAGCTAAGAACAAGGAATAAGAACATAAAAGCTAGACACAAGTAAAGAGTTCAATTGACAATCATGATAAGGATATTGATAATACTCAAATGTACTCTCCAAGATTTAGGTATCAGCAATCGTTAAGGAAAATATAATTTATATTACTCGACGGGAGTCGGGGTCGATCCCACAGAGAATTGGAGCTTATCCAAAGAGATTGTAGAAAAGACTTCACAATGAGAGTAGATTGTCCAAACAACAAATAATGTAAAAAAGGGAGGGAATTGGGAATCCATCAAAATACAAATTCCAAACAAAACAATAAAGTAAAAATGTGAGGTGTAAACAAGAGAGAGGACGACTAGGGATGTGCTTCCAATGGGACTCGAACACGGGTCAAGGTACTTGCTCATTTGCATAAACACTTACTAACTAACATAGGTAGCATTGGATTTAGGCATGCTTGTTATTCTTTCGATCAAACAATCATTTATCCAATGGTTTTTATTCAAACACCATTGTTTAGGCATAAACCAACCAATATAGGCTTGGGGAGGTCACACTATTTCTATCTTAGACCCTTAAATGGGTATATCCAATGAATTAAGCTATTTCTAGCCTCGATCTAAGTGGAATCCCAATTACCCACTAGCAATTTCACATTCGAAATTATGAACCCCTTTCTCAAGCAAGAACATAATCAAGTAAATCAAAATTAATATTTGAAACCACCAATTTTTGAGTTAAAATATGGTGAAATTACTAGACTCATATCATATTAGCAATTATAAACACAAATAAGCAAGACCCATACCCTTTTATCAAGTACCCATCATCAACACATCCCTAGACAAGGAAACTTAGTCACTCATGCTAAAGGAAGAACAAAGTATACCCATAGGGAAATTCAAATTCCTTTTTATTAATTGTAGCAAGAATCCAATATCCAAGCTCAAATTTACAAGTCCAAGATTGAAGATTGAGAGAATGGATTGAAACCCTCTTTTTTTGCTTTGGGAGAGAAACTTGCTTCAAAAACTGAAAAAACTTTATAAATTATGAAAAACTATGCCTAAATTAGGTTTTAGAATATTCCCAATTCATCATACAAAGATGGACAAAAATACCCCTCGGGAGTTGTGCGCCATAACGTGTAGTTTTCACGTCATATTGTGCGCATCACACAGCTCCACATGAGTGAACCAGAGACTTGGTTGAACTTCAGTCGTTGTGCAAAGTGGGGTGTGGTTCGCACCAGAGCTTGTGTGTGTCGCACGGCGGCCGCACCCCTTAACAGATCCTTCTCTTCTCTTCTGAGCTTCATGCGGAGGAAGGTGCAGACTGCACCTCGTATTATGCATATCGCACGAGGTCCGCACCTTACCACAGAATCTTCATCTCTTCCGATAACTTCACACTTTAACTCATTTTGAACTCTTTTGGGTCCATTTCCTTATTTTATTCTCTAGGACAAGAGTACCTGCATTCATGTCAATAAAGTTCATAAGAAGCTCTACATCTTATCAAAATATGGCAATAATTTATGAGTATAATCTTAATAAGTTGGTAGATTATCGACTTATCAGATATCAAAACCTTCAATTGAAATATTACCAAACAAGCACCTAAACTATCAAAGAAATCTCAAGGGAATTGAATTCACCTTACAATTCCCTTCTCAAACAAGTACTAACAAAAGCTTCAACCAAGCTCTCAATTCTCTCAAGAGAATACAAGTCTATGATCATTAAAAACTAAGACTCAAAGTGAGCTATTCTCACTATTTATAGTTTAGGCTAATTTGTTACAAAAATAGTCTAAAAGTGGCTCTTTGAGTAAAAATTACAAATGTAGCCCTACTTTGCAAACTAGGCCTCATTTCCTTCTTCCCAAGCAATCATCAAGGCATTAAATCCCCTCTTTGGCATCAAGGTGTGCTCAAGCACCTCTATCTTCATGAATAGCCCTTGTAAATCTTGGAGGTCCCGAGTTTGGTTACTTGGGAGTGACCTTGATGCAACTTAGATTGTATCATCCATGAACTCTGGTTTTTAAGTCCAGAACCTTAAGAATTTAAAAGGTTTGGGGAAATTTACAGAGTGTCCTCTACATTTGAGTAAAAAGGGTGAATGGTCTGACCCAGTTCTAGCTAAGTGCTCCATCTTCACACATCCAAATGAATCTAGGACAGTCTGATTAGCTAAAATCATGTCTAATCTCTTAAATATGCAAGCCTCATCAGCTCTTCCATTCCACCAAGTGAAAGGACTTCCTTTAAATTGGATGTCAGATAATTCACAGGAATTTATACAGAAAGCAAAATCCTCATATTCTTGTGGGAAAACAGGGAGGTCACCAATTTTCTCCTCATCACTCAGAATGAAATTAAAATCACCACCAACAAGCCAGGGATATATCATCTGATGAATCAATGAATAAATATCAGCCCACAAGTTAATCCTTTTCTCTGCAGTACACTTAGCATAGACTATGGTAGTATTGATAATCTGCTCAAAATCAGCAAAAGATAATTGTAGTGTTAACTGCTGATCTGAATCTGCTAGGACCCCCACATGAATGTCTTCCTGGATAAAGACTCAAATCTTCCCATTTTGATTGTAGTTTGCATATTGCATGCCAAGTCTTCTTTTATACCTTTGAATATTCCTTGGATTTTGAAATGGTTCCATCAAAGCAATAAGGAAAAACTTGTGATATTTATGAAGCATTTAAACTCTGTGAAAAGCATGTTGAGTATTCACAGATCTTATGTTCCAAAATAGAGCTTTGTGATTCATTTAGGATTGGACTTCACACTCCTCATATGAACTACCCTTGTAGGTTTAGTGTTATTTGCCTTGCTTTTATATTTTCTCCCTTTGATAGTGAATTTTGGGGAGAGGTCTGCTTCTTTCCAAACTTTATTGATGTTTTGTTTTCACTTTCTTCTTTATCTTCAATTGTGCCACTGTTGTGCTCAACATTACTAATCTACTCCTTCTCCTCTATTTGATGGGAAACTAAATCATGCACGGTTTGGATTGGTGATTAAATCTTCCTGGGAATTCTGTAAGAGGTTCCAGGTTACTCAAACTGCTTCCTGAAAAATCAAGGTGTTCTATCAGAGGGTATGAAACTACATTCCTTTCCTCTGCAAGGTTAATAATCTGCAAGGGCTTCTGATAATTAGCACCAGCAAGTGCCTTTAAGATCTCATGTTCCCCTCTCATGGTTTGAGAAACAATCTCTAAAGAACTGGGGACTTCTCCTTTAATCTTTAAATAATTATCACTTTCATTGGCACTGAAAGACTGGCCCTGATTCTCCTTGTGTAACATCTCTTTAATGTCACTAACTATGATGGTGCCCTGATCAGACTTTGGACTACTATCACCAACTAGAATTATAGCTTTTTCCTGCTGTAAAATGATCCCCAACTCCCTGTTATCTTTGTTTGGACTGTTTGAGGTATTTGGTGCATGAGTATGTTGTGCATCAGTAGTTGGCTTGTGATGTTGTTGCTTATCTGTGACCCCTTTCCCTTTATACCCCTTGACTGTATTTGATGTTGCAATCCCCTTACCCTCAGTCTGTTGCTCAGAATTAGGGATCACACCTTCATCTTTTGATTCATTGGTCTCTTCCTCATACAGAGCTTCAAAGGCATTGCATGTCTCAATGTCTCCTGAAATTGGAGAGTTACTGGTGGCAGTATCACTCAGGAATTTATCGGAACTTTTCTCCAACCTAAATCTTCTGTTAGTAGGATTCCAAACCCCTACACCTCCAGACTTTGCATTGTTATTCCCCTTATATCTGTGATATTTCTGTTCTTGCCCCTCCTAATTCACATCAAGGCTTTCCTCATGTTTGTTCAACTTTGGATGTATGATCCAACATTCAACTTCATTATGACCTTGTAGTTTGCATTTCATACAGTACTTAGGGGAGCATGTGGTACTGGATCTTGATACATTTTACCCTTGATTCTTTTGTCCTTTCATTGACAACCTCTAATTCTATCATATCTTGGAGCTTTGATGCTAGATCCACTTGAACCTTAACCCTAGCCCAACTAGGTCTAGTTTTGTTTACAGTAGCCATGTCCAAGTGGATAGGTTTACCTACTGCGGAGGCAAGAGAAAAAGGTGATTCTTTGACAAAGAAGGTGGGAAGTAGGTCTGGGAAAGATATTTTGGCTATTGCCTGAGTGGTCTCCTGCTCTGGTTTGAATTTAGCATCATATATCAGGGTCTCATCTGGTAAGCTAGTCCGTCCTTGACAATTATGTAATACACATTCTTTGCCATAATATTCACAAAATCCTCCATTACATTAAATCGCATCAATATGTATCTGTTTCTATTTATTCCAATCTTGCAGTCACCTTTGATATTACATTATTTCGGAATTTGAACTCTAAGATCTTTCAAATCTGGCCATCCATATGAGAATTTTCCAATAACAGCATATTGGAGTTTTTCTATTACGTTCATCTGGTGCACCTCTTCCTCCATCCAGGTCACCCTTGGAACTCCATTAATGTGTGCAATCTTCTAGATCGGGATCGGATCAGTTGGGGTTCCCCTACTCAAATGAAGGGTGTTTAGAGTGATGGGTTTCACCAAGTCTGCATATTTAGTTTTACCTTTTTGTGCTTCCTCCATGCTTATGATTATGTCTTGAATTTGTGCGTTAGGCAAATTTGTAGGCTCGCTAGGCAAATTTAACGGCTTACTAGATGGCTTCTTGAGGGAATTAGGGTGAAAGAGATAAGGGAACAAAGAAGAGGATGTCAGGGAGAAAATCTAGCCAGTCTCTGAAGGAGGCTGACCAGTGGCCGTGGTGGCCATGGTGGTGGTGGCGTATCGGTGCTTAGTTGTTGGTAGGGTTTAGCATGAGAGAGAAGAGAGCATTTTTTTAATTTTTCGCTTGTAAATCACACATTTGTGCATATATTCTTTTATCCTATAGTCATTCCCCATTCATGTGGGGATTATTGGTTTCTAACGTGAAAAGTGAATAGAAAATGGAGAGAATAAAAATGAAGAGATAAAATGAAATATTCCTTTTGCTTTTTGGAAGAAGCATTTATACCACATTGGTGGTGGAAAGGAATTTTTATGTGCTTAAGTAGAAAATCACTTCCTCATAGTTTTAAAGGGTTGAGAAGAAGACATGTCTCGCGTCGTTGTCGTGTCGTTTGGCTCGACTTCGACTTCGGCTTTGGATTTATCAAATGATCGAGAGATTATCTTTTTGAATAAAGTTTACTTAAACTTTTAATTGTTTAAAAATTATTTAACATGGAATTTTTTCTTCATTTGCGGCCGCAAATGACCCTTTGCGGACCACAAACGTTACGCAAGTCGAAAGGGTGCGTCCCTTCGACTCATTGTCTTGGGATTGCAGAAGTGGTTTGCATCCACAAATGGCCATTTGCGAACTGCAAATGTGTCGCAAAATCCTTGCTAGAAAATGGCAACATCACTGGTTTGGACTTGCGGTAGAGTTGCGGTCGCAAACGGCCATTTGCGAACCTCAAACACCCCCGTCGCTTCTGAACCGGTGCAACTTTTCTTAACCTTTGTTTCTTTTCTGGAGCAGTGCTTGTTGGCTATAAATATCTGATTCTTCCTCAGATATTGAGTATGAAATATTCTATTCTTCTACATTTCTTTTACTCTAAAATCTTATGTGATTTAATGTTATTGAGTGGTTCATTGTTCAACAGAATTTGAGGTACTGCTATTCTTTTGAAGTAAAATATATTCCATTAACCTCGAGTGCTTGAGGAAAATAATTTTCTTAAGGACACACTATGAATTCGGTGGGCTCAATTTTTCTCCTTTCCTTTTACTTTACTATTATCTGAAATAGTTTAAAGTTTTTGTTTGTTGTTCATATCTTGAACACAGATTTTACTCCAAATAACAATGATCAAATCCGTTTTTGGTTGGACGAATACTTGACAAATTAATCGATTCCGCCAGCACTACATCCATCATGCCACACCTTTGGTGGTTGCACAAATCTTTCCCTAATTTCTGCCCTCCAATTTCAGGAATACTTGCATGAACTTGGTTTTAGAATCATACATTTTGATGGATTAGGCAGTATAAACATTAATGACACCACCATCCATAGGATCTGCTAGGTTTGAGTATCTGACCAAAACATAAATTGAGGAGAAGAATCGAAGTGAGCAGCAAATGAGACCTCTTATTATGTGGTAACATCATCCTCTTACAGATTACATACCTTCACACGATAAAAAGAGAAACAACTCAGTGAAACTACTCACTGTGGCTTTGTTATTTTTGTTCCCTTCCCTCACTTATGGTAATTCCACAGGTTCAATGTTCCAAATGTCCTTGGCATATTCGTGGATTGTTCTGTCACTGCTAAACTTGTAGGATCCGGCTGTATTCAAGATTGACATCTTTGTCCACCTCTGCAGAAGAGCATTCACATATATTAGACATATAATAAATCACAACAAGAAAAATTTGGTGTTTGCTCAAGTTTGAGTGATAAAAAAGTCATTTTTGAAAATATTAATTATCGAAGTCAATAACATACACAAACATGAGAAAGCAAACAAAATATCCAGAAGGGATTGCAAGCAACTGGACTTACTTTTTGGTCGCGATATGCCTCATCAACTTTCTCTTGGCATTCTATGTAACTGGGGAAGTCCTTGCCCACAAGGAAATAGTCAGCACGGCCAAAACCTTCATTTCCTTCCAAGGATCCAATTAGCTCATCATAGTTATAAGAGCCAAAAGCACCGCTTCTAATAAATTCCTTGACCTCTTCAAAACGTTCATCAGGTACAAACTACAAAGGAGAGGAAATAAGATTTCCGTTCAACAACTGGGAAAGCCGGCAAGGTGACCAGTTTATGTGGTTATTGGTAAAGAAATGAAAAACGAAATTTGACCAATAGAAAAATATCAACCAAGAAAAAAGAACATTGATCAACATATCACACAAAGGAGGGGTGAGCTTGACCTTTCCGTCAGCTCTTTCTTTTCTAAGCCCTGCAATTTCATGAGCTTGAGCACCGAAGAGAAAGAAGTTCTCTTCTCCAACCTCTTGCCTAATTTCAACATTAGCGCCATCCAATGTACCAATTTGGATACAACCATTCATCGCAAACTTCATATTACTGGTTCCACTGGCCTCCATTCCAGCCGTACTGGGGGATAGGAAAAAGAGAGAGACAAAGAGTCAAATATACATATAAATCTCTACATAAAGCTAAAAACATAAACCTACAAGATTGATGGAAATATTAGATATTTATCTGCAGTTGTCACATTACAGAGAAATGAATCGGCTTGGATAAACATTTTCCACTAGTAGTTGCCCACTTTAAGTATCATTAAGTGCCGACATAAATTCATCTTTTTCTTTCTTTCAGGTACATAAAATCTTCAATTTTCATGAACCATTAGTTCGAAGCTACCAAAGTTTCCTACTTGCAGTATCTTTCTTTCCAATGAAATAGACTAGCCACTGTCCACTAGTTCCCTCTAAGTTTTATTTTGATCCATAAAGTTGATGTTACTAGTTCCCTCATTTAAGTATTAATCTGTTTGTGTCAAAATTCGGGGAAAAGCATTAACAGACAATAATAAAAGAGAAGGAGCATGAAGATCCAAAAGTGCTATCCCTATTTCCAGCCTACAGGGTTCAGCTGAAATTTTCACATCATATGCATTCACCCCTGCAGCACATGTTAGGAGAACTGATGTCGTCCCAACAAAGGCAGGATACTTGAGAGAGAGTATAACTGCACAAGGACTGGTGTCGTAACAAGAAATGGTGCCCAAATTAATTTTTTATATTATCACATATTGTAGGATCATTATTAGTATCAAATTTTCTTGTAACAGTTGAAATTCCAAGTGGAACATACACAGTTTACTGCCAGAACAATCAAATCAAAAGATGCTGCTTTGTGTCTGTGAACGAGTGAGATGATCACTGTCGCGTCACATCATTTCACTATGCATTCAATTTGATGCATATCTGAACTATGCATGTGATGAATATCACAATAATTACAGTATTGTAGCATGAAATCACTCTCAACATCCAAGAGTTATACTAGGGATGAGAACTAAGCAGATAAATCATCCAGTTATGTTCGCACATACAAGTTTAACATAGTATAGAGTTGTTGGATCAATTGTTACCAGTGGCAGCAAATCTATGGAAAAGGAAATTGAAAAGAAAGATGGAGTCAGTTAATTACCTGATATGTTCTGATAGATCGCTAGCAGGAATTAGCAATTCAGCAACACTAACATTGTAATCTGGCACAAATACTACCTACAAGATATAAAGGAGAGGACTCTTCAGGATAAAGGTGCAAAAAGTAATCATATGATGAAACAGATGCAGAAATATCACAGACAAAATTACCAAGTGAACTAAAAATAAAGTGACCTTCAACTGCTAAAAAACAATAGCTTGTATCGGAATCAAAGAAAAAACTTTCAAGACAAATAATCAAGCTAATACCTTCAACAGATCACCTATTTCTGAATCATGATTTATAGTAGCCCCAACATCTGTGATAAATTTTACAATCCTCTTGGCTTGCACATATGTGGCAAAAGCTTTTCCCCCAAATATGCATACTCGAGGAACGAAGTTAGTCTTTCTTTCTGCAGCTGTCATTTCTTTCATCTTCTTATACCGATAAACAATGCCGAAGATATTTAACAGTTGTCGCTTGTACTCGTGAATGCGTTTTACCTGAGAATTGGTTTTTTAATTGACAAGTGTGTCATACTTTGTCAAGAACAGAAATGATTCATATAACTAAGACAAAGCTAATTAATCTCTTGTGGCCAAAACTGAAAAATGGAGAATAACACACCTGAATATCAAACATTGCATCTGGGACAACAGAATATCCTGTCTTTTCTTTGAGAAAGGAGACAACTTTAATCTTGTTGCTCCTTTTTGCTTCCCTCCACTCAGTTTGAAGATCTTCATTATCAGCAAACTGTGTATGGTATCAACAGTTCAGTTAGAACATAAACCGAACCTTTTAGGGCACATACACTCAGTACGAAATTGAAACTGCTTTGTAATCAGTGATGATGTGTATATATTATATTTTTTAACTTCACTATCAACTGGACAAAAATGCAGGTTCAAGGTGTGATTTGACTTTTATTCTTCAGTTGATTCTCCCGAAATTATGTAACTGAAAACCCCCCATTATAATTTAGTTTATCTTCAATTGTTGCACTAATGCAAATCTTGATATTTGTTGTTGACAACTTTGACCAGAATTTTAACATCAATTGAAATAGGAGGGTAAACCACGACCTATGCACGGGTTTTGGGGATGCCCAACACCTGCTCTATTTCCTTTCCCAATCTCTGTTTTTCACAACTATTTGGAGTCAAAAAGTTTCAAAAGGGTTTCTTTCAAACCAAGTTCAAGTTTTGAAAAGAATTTCCAGGGATTGGACAAGTGACCTGCACACTTAGCCAATGCGATCTGTGTTCTTAGGTGGTGACTCCAAATTTTCAGACCCCTTTGGATTGTAATCTTCGCGAACACAGCCTTCACATGTTTTCCGAAAATAAAAAATACTAGGTCTCAAAGATTTGGTTAATCTTTGGAGGGTGCAGCAGAGAATGCATTTTCAACTATCTACAACAAACAGCAAAATCTTCCACCTCATCTTCTTAAACATGCCAAGTCAGAAAAGGCAAATGAAATACCTTCTGTAATTCTGCCAACTTTTCAGTTTTCAGGACCCAGTCCTCTGTACCAGTCCACTTAGTTATGATGCTACTAAGAGCAGGATTGCAGAAGCGAATCCATCTTCTTGGAGTCACTCCATTTGTTTTGTTTTGGAATTTTTCAGGCCAGAGCTGTAAATGTTAAGAGTAAGATAATACATGAATTAAAACTCAGTTTTACCAAAATCACTGATCTGATACATATCGAAAGATTCATACTAATGATGCTTACCTCATAGAAGTCATTGAAAACCTCCTCCTTCACAATTTCGCTATGGATCTCAGCAACTCCATTAACAGCATGACCGCCCACAACACACAGGTTGGCCATGCGGACCTTCTTAGGTGGGATAACAACTGGTTCCAGACTCACAGTAGTTTTCTTGTTAATGTCTTTTTCTGCAGCTGCTTCTGTCTTCGCACTAGTTTTCTTACCAGTGTCATCTTCTTCACTTTTGTCATCTTCATCACTAGTCACAACTTTATCAGAAGCTTCAACTTTTTCATGGACTGCTACTGTTTCAGTATCATCATCGACTGGGCTTTCAGGCTTAATAAATAAATCAGCAACAGAACTGGGAAGATCAAAATTTTCTAAAATTCTCATAGTAGTCAACTTCTCCTCCAATTTGTCCAGATCCAGTGAACCATATTTTGATACAATTTCATGTACCAGCTGTTAGGATAGCACACTGCAGAAATGAGTCAAAATAGCTTAATTTGCATAACCTAATAGATTTGTTAAATTTGTAGTTCCATCACCTCCTCGTCAATCGCCTCAATGATTTCGACATGTCTGGGAAGCAGCTTCTGCATCAATTCATAACTCCATTTCTCCAGTGCCTCGGGCAAAACAGTATGGTTCGTGTATGCCACAGTTCTGGTAAGTTTCCACCATTAAGGATGTCAGTCTTTCTATAAGAAAAATAGGAGATAACGTTTTGTGTTTAAAAGTGTGTTATCTTCTGTCATTTTGATGATTGATGACCAATTCAGATGATGTGGAACTTAAAGTTTAGTAATAAGATCTCATACTACAGTATCACTTGCATCATGTATTTAAAACAAATTCAGATGATGCTTCCGTGCAGTTTATTCAGCACAGAAATAAAAGCCAACAGAAAGCTCAATTTGCTATATGCAAAACGTGTAACTTTAAGAACCTTTTAGTAATATTCCAAGCTTCCTTCCAATTCAAGCCCTTCAGATCTATCAATATTCTCATCAGCTCAGGGATACAAAGCGTAGGGTGAGTGTCATTCATCTGCACAGCAACTTTTTCAGGAAACTCTTCCCACTTAATATGATCACCTGATCTCCTCTCAAATCGTGCAATAATATCTTGGAGAGAAGCCGAGCATAAGGTATATTGTTGCTTCAACCGAAGGATCTTCCCCTCCTCTGATTCATCCCCAGGGTAGAGTATGTAACATATCTGATGTTAGAGAAGAGCCAGCTTAGACCAGTGAATTTGAGAGCGAGAAGCGCAAAAAGCGACAAGGGCCCGCTTCGCTTAAAGCGGGAACAAAGCACTTGCTTCATTGAAGTGAAGCACAGTTTTAAAGAAGTACCAAAATAAACCTTGCACAGACAAGTAAAATAACAAAACAAAAAAGAACTTACAAAAATGACATATATAACCAAATCTTTCAATTAAAAATCTACAAAGTAGATAGCCAAAAATCCTCCATTTGACAAGCAAAATAAAAACCAAAATACAAATGGATCAGCATCCTATTCTTCTTAAAGATTGTCAAAATCTCTTTTATCATCATCATTATACTGCTCATCATCTTCTCTTTCACTAAAACCACAAAAGGCGAGGTACCTGTGTGTCGCTGCACTCCGTCGTTTAAAGTGTATAAGAGAGCCCTTCTAATAAATCTGGCTTAGCCATCTAAAATTAATGCTCTGCTAAGTATGTTACTATGTCCCTAATGTATATGAAGAGAAATAAAAGAAGAGTAGGTTAAAATGTGCCTAGGACAGATAGGAAAGCGAATATCAGCTCTCCTGACATTTTCGACAAAAAAAATTAGTCATCAGAGTATTATCAAAAAGAAGAGAGAAAAGAAAAGAAGAGTAGGTTAAAATGTGCCTATAGGAACATGGAAATCAGGTCTCCTGGCATTTTCTACAAAAAGTTAGTCATCGGTCTCTTGCCCCTGCACTCCCCGCAACCCTCACCCACCCTCACCAAAAAAAAAAAAGAGAAAAGAAAGAGTATATTCAAAAAAAAAGGGAAAAGAAAAGAAGAGTAGGCTAAAATGTGCCTGGGACACATAAGAATATAGATATCAGGTCTCCTGACATTTTCCACAAAAAAGTTAGCCATTAGTCTCTCATTAGATCAGTTTTCTGATCATCCAATGTATTAACGCTGAAGTACTGCTTCTGGTCAATTTAGGAAACAGATAAATGCATCTCTATAAAGTCCCCACTGGTTATGATGCAACCAGAAATCATGTCCTATAACAGTTGTTGGACTGAAGATGCAGTGAGTGTTGAGACAGCAAACTGAGAAGGCTCATACTGAAGCCCAAATCCACATTAAGAAAAGGCAATAGAATATAAAACTGCTATACAAATTAATAGATTAAGCCTACCTTCTCAGCGTTTGCTTGGGCTTCGCATGCTTTGGTGTGCTCTCCAGCATTGAAAGCAGATAAATCAAAATCTGCTGATGGAGCCTGTGTAGACCACAGTCGAAGGTTGATGGTGGTTTTGGTCTTATACCCTGGTATGGGAACGTCATATGCAACTGCCTTTATATCCTCTCCACCAATCCAATACCTCTTTCCATCTGATCCTGTAGTGACTTTTCCATAGAATTTGATAGGATATGAAACATCATTCCTCACAACTTCCCATGGACTACCAATCTGCATGGACAACTAACAATAATAAACATCCACATTGCATGAACTAAATAAAGTATATAAGTCATAAAGAAAAAGAAAAAAGGAATATCAGCAGCTCTGAAGACGAGGAGAATAGTAAGCAACAAGGATATAAACTATCTAAGGACGTAAACACATGTGAATCAAGAACTGAGTAAGTAATAAGCATACTTCAAGCCAATCTTCAGCCACCTCCTCCTGACCATCTTTGGTAATCCGTTGCTTAAATAAACCATACTTGTACCTAAGTCCATAGCCCCATGCTGGATAGTTTAGTGTTGCCAAAGAGTCCAGAAAACAGGAAGCAAGCCGTCCCAAACCCCCATTTCCAAGAGCAGCATCGGGCTCCTGTCAGTAATTATTCCAAAATTAACAAGTAGTCAACTCCAACAAAAACATAAAGAAACAATAAGTAAAGCATGTATGGCTTCTGAATATCACAAAACAGACAATGCAAAAAGTCACAAATGAATATACATAGTTCAACTGTTCTCGAGTAAAACACAGAAGAACATGATAAACTAGACAGTTTTTTCTGATGCATGAAATAAAAGTCACACTGACCTGAGAAGCCACATTTTCTAGATTGTGACCAAGCTTTTTCAAAGCTTCCGCATATGCACCAGTAAGCTCCAGATTACCAATTGCATTCAACAATGCTCTACCCTAAACAGTAGATAGGGCATAAATAAAACTCAACTGCCATAGAGTTGTTTAAGCATAGTGTTCAGGAACTTTCATGTGTAGCAATAAATATACAGTATATTTTGTCAGCAAATATCAAACGGATTAATTTCTTACTAGATATAATTTTAGGTCACTCTGCAAGCTTAGTCATCAAAAAGCAAAGAGAAAGTAAGATAAATGAGATACCTGCAGAAATTCCATGGATAGATAGTATGCTTGCTTCATGTTCTTCTTTTCATAAATATCATATGTAGTATTCCAATTAATAAGGAGAGAATCACGAATGCTTTGGGCTGTTGCAAAGAATGCCTTAGGGAGCTCAAACCTTTCAGGGGAAAATAAAGGTGTGAATTCTGCATGGTATTTGATACTTGAGGCAATAGATGCGGCATCAGGAGCGAAAGAACTTAGGTTGCTCTCAGCACCTATATATATGTCATGCAAGGGAATAAAAACAAATCTTGTAAGTAATAAATTGGAAGGAACTGATGGAAATACAACTGTGTGTATCAAGTTCTTTGGAAGTTATTTTTCCGAGCTATCCTTAGAAGTTCCATTTAGCTTTGAAATAACCATTAATCTCTTGTGTATTATTGTTAAATGATGGTCTAATCATATTATGTTAATTTTGTAAATTAGAAGGCAAAATATTTTGAAAAGTTTGGCCGACAATATAGCAGCTCAAATTTGGTGACAAAAAGAAAATCCCTCTATAAGTTCTTCAATTTACCAAAAATCTAACCATGGCTCTGCTTATTTGGATAAGAAAACACAAGCTAGTCGCCATATTCTGTTACATACAGTAAAAGAGCTTATCTTACTCAAGAGGTAGATTCAAAAACATCCAGTAATTCCTAAGGTCCGGATATCAAGTTTCTGATGCTTCATTATTATATACTCCCTCCGTCCCAATTTAAGCGTATTACTTTCCTTTTTTATCTGTCCCAAAACGAGTGTCTCTTTCTATATTTAGTAAGTCTTCTAATTCCAATTTCCTATATGACAAGTTTAAGACCACAAGATTTAATGAACTACACACTTCTTTAATTTAAGACCACAAGATTCAACAGTCTCTATTTTATTTCTCAAACTCCGTGCTCAATCAAACCAAGACACTTAAATTGGGACGGGGGAGTAAAAGATGAATAAGAAATCACCGAAAAAAACCTGTTGGGATAGTGCAATGGTGCTTTAACAACATAAGATTTGATCAATAATTGGATTGGCATGTCCAAACTATTGAAGAAACTTACAACATCATAATACCCAGTATATTTCCACAAAGTGAGGTCTGGGGAGGGTAGAGTGTACGCAGTCCGTACCACTACCTCAAAAGTGAGGTAGAGAGACTGTTTCCAATAGACCCCGGCTCAAAACACAAACAATCTAGAAAAAGGGTATAATATAAGAACAAGAAACAAGACTACCACCAAATGCTACTACAACCGATCTACCGGCAACAAAAACATCACCAAAACTATTGAAGAATCTTATTTTTTTCTAAATGATTGACCCACGAAATGGTAGAGGCAGATGGATCTAGTCCTTTGTAATGGGTTGAACAAACCGCTCCATGTATTGCAAAAAGATACAAATAAAATGTTCATGAAATAGTATATTTTAATGATATCGCACTGAATGCTAGAAATTAACCAATTTTGATTCAAATAAATAAATTGCAGAATACAAAATTAAACATGAAAAATAAGGACATTAGGAGTTAAGAGTGAGACCTTGCTCAGTAATGGTATCCTGAACTTTTTGTTTGGGCTCACTTAAGGTGTTCTTCACGTGGAAACAACGTTTTGCTCTCCGAAAATTAGAGGTTCTGGTAAGGAACAATTTGGAACTTGTGTTTCTAGAACTGAAACGGATCAATCTGGAATTGGACGCGTAATGGTTGAAGAACTCTACTCCATTTGCAGTGGCACAGTAGGATGAAGTCGCCATTATGCTCTGCACAGATCTAATAAGCTTGAATGTCAGTGGTGTGAGAGTGAGAATTGGAGATTTATGAAGGCCAAGAGAATGTGGAGAAGTGAATTATTGATCATACAGAAAATTTAATCAGTGTGTGTTGTGTTGTCTTGTGTCTACTTGTGGAAATGTCACGTTCTATTCTCGATTATCAATGAAATCACGAAAATCCCCTGCACGGGGACTAGTACTCTACTGCTCCCCCGTCCATTTCTATTCCTAGTTTTGAATTGGCATTAAAAAGATCATAAATAAAATACTATTCCCTCTATTTAAAAAAAAATATCTACTTTTTGTTTTAGTCTATTTTCAAAAGAATGATCTTTTTTTTTGCAACACTTTAATTTCAACTTTTCACATGGTATGTTTAAGACCATAAGATTAAAAGGCATTTTAGTATATTTGATATAACTTTAATTTAAGACCACAAGATCAAAAGTCTTTTTGATTTTCTTAAATTTCGTGTCAAATCAAAACAGGTCATTTTTAATTTTCTAGAAATTTTACTTGACCCTTGTATTAAAAATAGATATTTCAAATTTTAGCAAATCAAGAAAATTTTATTACTTTTTTTCTCATATTACTCTTAGTATTAAATAACTACAATAAAAGTAATAGTAGTAAAATCTAAAATTTTAAAGTATTATTAATAAAATTAATTTAGTAAAATATAATTCTCATTAAATCTTTATTATGAGGTGTGTCATGTTAACATAATCAATTAACATAAAAAATTTAGAGAGTACCTATTTGTATATGGGTCAAATATAAATGGACGGAGGAGAGTGTTAGTGTTGTGGATCTTACTCTACCTAATGCGTTGGGTAATGATCTTCTACGATCCGCAACTCATGGAGTTCGTAGAGAAAGTCTTACACTTTTGCTTCATAGTGATGCTTCCCTCGAAGAGTGAAAACTTTTTGAGGGAAAATTTTAAAATTAAACAGAAAATGTAAAGTTTAATTTATTTTAAATATATAAATATTTTTTTCTTATTAATAGGTTAAAACAAAAAAAAAATATCACATAAAATAAAATAAAAAAGAAGCATAATTTTTCATTTTAATTTAATATTATAGTATTCATTTTTTGGAGAAAAGGATAATTTTATCTATAAGTTATTCGGAATGGGATAACTTTATCTTACATACCATTTTCGACTCAAAAATTGCCATTGTATCTTTTTAATAATAATAATAACAATAATAATAATAATATTATATGATTAATTTAAGTCAATTCCACTATTTCACTAGATATCTTCTATCTTTCATCAATGCATATACACAATAACTTTGTTCCCAAAATTTAAAAAGAAATAACCTAAGTTTTTTTCTCGGCTCTGTTAAACTTTGAACTCTCATCTACCAAAATCTTTATCACATTTCATTCATAGTTAGATTGCGTCTTGGATTATTGGAGAGGGGAAGAAAAACAGTTAGCGTTGGTAGATGTATCGAATTGCTACCACTTGATGTGATATTTTGGGAAAAGCAGACGGACGAAAATATGGTGAGCGTTAATTGCTTTGTGGGCCGAGGTAGGAGAGTGACCGTCCATTTGCACTTCACAAAGATATTTAAAATCATAGAAATTGTACCATTATCTTGTCCCATACTATAAAGTATAAACTTATTATGATTGATTTCATAAGGTGTCATTGTAAGAAAACCAATACCAACAGGAGACTAGTGAAGGGGCCACCATGGCGTTTGCTTCAAAATTTTCAGGAAAAGTTTTCAATCAAAACATTTAAAGAAAAATTGTAAAAAGAGTACTCATTAACTAATCTGAAAAACTTTAAGGTTCGTTTGATTGGTTTTGTCTAAAAATATCTCTATCATCAATAATTTAGTTCAAAAATGTCTTTATTGTTATCTAATGGGTCAAAAATGTCATTTTTTTCCACATAAATATTCTCTCTTTTCTTTTTAAGCATATTTTTTTCTAATAATGATATTTTATTAACAAATGTTTATCCTAATTCAATTCGGTATAACAAATAAAAATATTTTCTATTTTATTAGAAACTTTTTTATTGTTATCTAAATGAAAATTAATGATGGGATTACCATAAATCATATATATATATATATATATATATATATATATATATATATATATATATTATATATATATATATGATTTATATTATCAGTTAAAAATGTACACAGAATTATTTTATTTTAATTGATAAAATGAGATAAAGAAGAAAAAAAGATTATTTTCTACTTATTTATTAGTTAAAGTGATTTAAAAAAAAGCAAGAATAGGGTTTTTAAAAGTAATATTTTTATTTGGAATAGAATGTTTTAAAAAGAAAGAAATAATATATTTATTAGCAAAAGGGAATTTTTGATCCATTAAGTAACAGTAGGGGCATTTCTGGATCAAACTATTAGCTGTAGGGTATTTGGACCAAACTATTTTAACGGTAAGGGAATTTTTAGACCAAATTATCAATGAAGGACGTTTTTGTTCAATTTCACATAGTTAAGAGTATTTTTTTAACTCTTTTTCGATACAAAAATTATAGTGCATGAATTATGGTACAGTGATTACTAATATAAGGATATCTTCCATTTAAGGTTGTTTATCCCTGCATTGTTAATACATACAACAACAATAATATATCAAATGTAATTCCACAAGTGGGGTTTGAGAGGGTAGTGTGTACGCAGATCTTACCGCATAAGGTAGAGAGATTGTTTTCAATAGACCCTCAGCTCAAGTAAAAACATTAAAAAACAGTTTGAAAAAAAGAAACTAGTGGAGTGAAGAAGCCAAGACAAAATGCTAAAGAAAACATGACAACGCATACTAAAAATGGAACAATCACTATCACAAATTAATACGATAGTTGAAGTACTAGAAACAGTAAATAGTAACAGAAATAGGATAACAAAAAACTCCCAGAATAATACTACGACTACTAGTATGAAAGACTAAGCGAGACAATCTTCAACTACCTAACTACCCTCTACCCTAATCAGTGTCCTGATCCATAATATTCTATCCAAGGTCATGTCCTTGATAAGCTCGAGCTGCTTCAAGTCATATCTGATCACCTCTCCCCAATACTTCTTCGGCCTATCTTTGCCTCTCTTGTAACCATCCATAGTCAATCTCTCACACCTCTGCATTGGTGCATCCGTGTATTCCCTCTTCACATGTCTGAACCATCTAAGACTAGCTTCTCACATTTTATCCTCCATTGAGTTCACTCCTAACTTATCCTCAATATCCTCATTTCTAATCTTATCTCTCTTAGTGTGCCCACACAACGCTCAATTAATACATGCATTCTTATATTTTACTTTATCATATATAAATATAATATATAAATGCTAGTTTAACTTGCACATGTAATTTAAGTATGAGAAAAGATAAAATGATAACTAAATAAGGCATGAATTATACTAAATTTTTATAAGTTGGGTAAAATAGTAATCAACTGAATTTTATGGGGTAAATAATTAAGTAGGTGTTTGGACACAAGTTGCTACAAATTTGAAAATAACAAAAGTATTTGTAGTTTAAGTTGAAGTTGAAAATGGTATTAAATGAGTATATCAAATATTTAAGGTTTTACTTAAAAATAAATTTAGTCAGTGTTCTGTGAAATGGTACAATTAAATTTATCAAAGTGGGTTAAAGAAACGTGAGTTAGATTGAATGAAATAATAATGAAATAAACCATGACAAATGAAAGATAAATGAATATGAGAACAGAAAAGTAGTCGAGTTGTGTATTAGATCCTGAAAATTGGGCCTTGATGGCCTATGTACAGTGTGTCCGGAATAGCTTAAGAACTGAGGAACAAATTAAAGAGCTTTTAGTTTAGAGAGATAGCATGTGTATACAATGTGTGAATCAAGATTCTTTAGCTTCATACAAATATCTAATGGACTATCTATAGGAAAAATCTAGGGAGCAGTTCGTGTAGGTTTTCCCCTCTCCTAGTTTCCACTAGGTCACTATCTATACAGTTGCGTACCAGCTGACGAGAATCTCAGACTCCTCCATGATTTGCAGGCTGAAAAACATATCTTATCTTTATCTTCTCTGGCTACTATCCTTGTGTCCGAAACACCACCTCTGGATCTAGACAGGCTATGTTGGTGAGGCATTGGTCCTGGTGACATTGATTTTGTAGTCCTTCTGATCTGACCATTCAGTGGTTATATTCTTGGGGATGTTTGTTCAAAACTTATTAATTGGTCCCTCATGACCGGATTCATTTTTCATGTGTCGCTGTACCATTTGTCCACCTGGATAAGACTTTTTTTTTCTCTGTACATATAGTCCCCCTATCTTTTGGTTGCTCAAACACGGGAAGCATCATCTTATATCCGATGATCTCGGTTAGAGCATCATCGGTTCGATCAACAAACAACCAATCTAAGCATGGGAAGGTCATACTATCTCTAGCTTAGACCCTTAAATGGGTGATTCCGTCGATAAGAGTTATCTCTAGCCTCAAATCTGAGTGGAGTCCCAAGTTCCCACTAGTAATTTCACATCCAAAACCATGAAATCCTTTCTCAAGCAATCACATAGTCAAGTAGTAAAAATTAATTTTTGCAACCACCAATTTTAGTATTAAAACATGGTGAAATTACTAGATCCATGTCAAATAAGCAATTACAAGCAAGAATAAATAACACCCACACCCATTTGTTAAGCACCTATCATCAACACACTCCTAGACAAGAGAAATTAGCCACTCATAGCAAGAGAGAAAGAGATACCAGTTGGGTAAGTCAAAATCTCTTCCATTAGAGCTGAATCTCAAGTTCTAGATTCAATTTTAGCACACAAGTGTTAACCAAGAGAATTAGATTAAAATCATCTTCTCAATGGAGGTGAAAACTTAGTCTCAAAGCAAAAAGCTCTTCAGAATATTCAATATTGAAGAAAAGTTTTTCAAAATTGTGCCTAAATAGGACTTTTATAGTTTCCCAAAACGTTGCTAAAAGTTAGGACAAAAATGCCCTTCAGGAGGTGTGTGGCACGATGTGTGATTCGCACGTTGTGATGTGCGCGTCGCACACTGCTTTCAATTGGGAATAGTGACTCAGCTAACTTGGGAGCTTCATGCGAAGGGGGTGCAGTTCGCACCTTGGGATGTGCGCGTCGCACAATGACCGCACCCCTTAACAAATTCTTCAATGGCTTTTATAGCTTCATGCGGAGGAGGTGCGGTTCGTACCTTGACTTGTGCGTGTTGCACAGCCACCTCATCTCCAGTCAGAATCTTCAGCTTTTTCGAACGCTTCACACTTAACTCTTTTTTGAGCTCCTTTTGGGTCTATATCCTTGTTTTTCATCTTTTATCAAAAGTACCTGCATAGACATCAATAAAGGCCATAAGAACCTCTAAATCTATTTAAAACATAGCAATAATTCATGAATATAGGCTCAATAAGTTTGTGGATTACCGACTTATCAAACCCCCAAACTTGAACTATTGTTTGTCCTCAAGCAAGATACTCACAAGACAAGGAATGAATTATGCTCTAGGCTCAATCAAGGCACAAAAGACTACTCTACACTAAAAATTAAGAAAAAGAATAAGCAAAAGATTCAAACAAAAGAATCAACTACTATGCTCATCTCAATTTGAACCACCACAAATTCAAGGCAATTGGTCATTTCAAAACCTTTTCCAAAAGGACATCATTTCTCATTCAAAATCAAGGGAATTTTTCCATTCAAAACAAGACATTTAAGCTTCTCAAGTCATTGGCATGGACCGTCAAGGTTTGCCTCGAGATTTGCCATACAACTTGTCTCATTCATTCCCCTCAATTGAAATAGAGACTCTATGTTTCAATTCGAGTGCATGATGCCACTCACCACAAGAGAGAATCCTACTCACAATCATTCAATTCACAAAACACGAGATTATAAGAGAACCAAGAAGACTCTCACTCTCTCAAGGAAGTTCAAGTGCATACGCGTCGAACCATAGGCTTGCCCTTCATGTATATCACCACTAATGTAGGGTAGCCAAGCTCGGAATCACCAAGGACTTACAGGTTACGATGTTGGCTAGGGATAAGGTGAGGATTTTCATTTGGTTCAAGTGACTACACCTCTCTAATGCTCTTTGTTCTCATTTCGAACATCACTCACATTTTTCAATTTCAGCTTCACCTTATTTCTCCCTCGCACAACCCAAGATTTCTCCTTTTTACTCATGATCATTCAAACTCCTTGTATTGCCTTTGTTTGGTAGTACCTATTTTTTCTTTTCATTTTTCCCATTGGATTGAACTTTTGGAGAAAATTTTCAATTCAAACTCAAGGTGCTACCTTGCACTTTGAGTGCATTTCTTTTCCTCTCCTCATTTGATCACATACACCCCCAAACTTAGGCATTTTTCTATGTTATCTTTCATACCTCCCCCCAACTTAGGCTTTTAGCCTACATTTAATTTTCAAGCAATTAGGGAGGATGGGTGCCAAGATAGAGGTTCCAAAAAGGTCAAGGTGTTAACAAGGTGTCAAAGAATGGTCACAAGCTCAAAGGGGTTCACTAGGATTGGGGTCATGGGAAGTCATTTGGGTGGAGTGTCTATCAAAAAGGGCCTAAGATTATTTTCCAAGCTCGGCCACACCTAGAATTTCGCCTTGAATTACATTCAGGGCAAGTTCTAGAGGACACTTATGCACAAGAATCAAAGTAAAACCTCACCACACAAAGCATTATGCCACAAGACTTCTTTCATTAGTCTCAAAATCAATTGGGATAAATGATTTTCGATAAGCTATTCCGAGTTTATTACACACTCATTTGTGAGTCAATCAAGCCAAAGCGAGAGTGTGCAAGTCATGACAAGAGAATGCTTTTTCCTCAAAAATTCATTTCTCTTCTTCTTTTTATTTTCAAAATAATTTTGCCAAGAGAAATTTTTTGGTGGGCCCATTTCGAGACAAGAAACTACGGACTCAATTCTAGCACTAAAACTTGGCATTTTCCCTTAAGAAAGTCACCTCTCAATCTATCATAGGAAAACACCAACCCGGTTCTGTCACGACCCAATTTCTCGGTCATGATGGCACCTACAACCCCCGGTAGGTGAACCAATCCCCGTAGCCCAGAACAGTTAGTAATGGGCTACTATCTAGCAAATAAGGGAACAAGACGAATAAAATAGATAACAGGGATATAAATATATACATATGCGGAAACTAAACTAAACCCCAAGACCTAGTATCATAGTATAGAGCCCAAACTACTTACATGGAGTGCAAATAATCCAAAATAATATATACAGATGTCTCTGAATGGTAATAGAGTACATGAAGCATAAGATAAACTAAAGCTAAGCTCTGATCGCCAAGAGCTCACCCTCAGTCTGAAGTAGTCCCCAACAGATCTCCAAGCACGAATCACAGCGATCTAACGGTGATGGCCCACGCTAGGATCTGCACCCAAAGATGCAGGGGGTAGGGGTGAGCACCAAATGCGGAGCATAAGGTACCCAGTAGGTATCATAGGCCGACTGGGCACATATAAGATAAAAGTGTAGTAATAGACAGAATAGAAGCAAGCAGTCACAGAAATCAACGAAAGGTACACATGAACTAGCCCAGAGGGAAATCAACAGAACCACATGTGAGGCTAGTAAGCAGAATATACACACCATAGACACAGGTGAAAGTAAGAAACAACGCACCTGGGGTCCTTGCAATAACAATGTATATAAAATAAGTTTACGAAATGGACGGTATACCGGTAACCTCAAGTGTAAGAAGAAGAGAGAAAGAGTAATGATAGGCATGCTCAGAGACATGAATCAAACTCAACTAATCATATCAATCTCAATCCAGAAACTAACAGTCTAGCAGTGACCTACCTCATACTTATCCATAATAGAGAATAACTCTGTAAGTAAATAACAAAAGTCTACCTACAGTCCCCCGGCCGCCCATACAACCGAGGAACACAAACAAGTGAAAACAAACCCTCCGGCATCCCATACTACCGGAGTGTACAATCAGCAAACAACAAACAAGGGTGGAGCCTCAAACAATGAATGATATGATGCATGAAGATCTCAAGTGAAATGGTATCTCTGTATGTACCTCCTCCGGCGCCGATCCGGCCTAGCAGGTAGGTTCCATGGAAGGACTCTGCCCGTATACCTCTACTCCACCGTATACCCCTCCTCCGGCACACGCAGCCCGTAGCCCCTGGCCCGGATAGCAAGGTCCATGGAGGTCCCAGACCCCATACTAAAACTCAGTATCAGAACATGTCGTCCGGAAGCAAGTCCGGTATCAGGATGGAGACCCAGTCTCGAATATGCAATGCCCAGACCCTGTCCAGGACTAAAGTAGTAGGAAAATGTCTCAAAACCCCTCCAAGGGTGCCCGGGAATAACCGGGTCTAACCAGTAAAAAGCCATCTCAGGTGCTCGGTCCGACCGAGGCTAAAAATCATCTCAAGTAGCAAGAAAACTCAACTAGCACTCCGGCCCTGCCGAGTCTAGCGTTAATCGTAAAACTGGTGATTTAAATCATAATTTTACTTTCTTTTACCCAAGAATATTCACAAGTTTAAATCAAACCATTTCCAAATTATTTCCATCAAAACGGGCCCCCTCGGGCCATGCAAGGTTTAGAAAATAGTGTCCGTAGGCCCGAAGCCCAAACCGTAGTAAAACATGTATAAAACCATTTTATATGCATGAAAATGGTATGATCAAACACAATAGCTGCCCAGCAGCTTACAATCAACTTATCGACCCTGCACAGGCCCACAACTACTCAGCAAGCATAACCAGCCTAGAAGGATAATTCTATGCCCGGGACTCGCGGACATTCCCAAAATCCCACCTTCTATGTTCCAGAGTCAACAAGGCCTCACAGGACCACAAGGGTAAATAAAATATATCGGCAATTACTACAAGCAACGGAGGAACAAAAGTAGGCGGACATGAATAAAGCGATCGAGGTTTGTGGTACCAACCTAATAAACTAACCCAAGGATGCCCATTAATACAATTTTATCCTATATATGCGGAGTCTAGGGAAAATAAACCGTAACCTACCTGTCGTCCGATGACAAGCTTGAACCTCCCCGAAAAGAAGCTCCGAAACAAAATCAAACTTGAACTCGGGCTTGAATAACTTGATATCGATAATTAATTTTCTTTCGATGAAAGAATAAATTCTCAAGATATGTTTTTCCTCTAAATTTTATTCATCGCTATATGTGAATAGGTGAATATATGTACGCAACAACTGAAAGCTCCAAAAGTGCTAAAGGAAAAGGATAAGAACAAGGATGTTTGGTCTTTCTGTATGTGTATATGCTGATGACCACTACTAAATATACTAATTGCTGCCTTCATCTTCCACTTACACGTGGGGGTGGAGGTGGCAACCAATTTCATCCCGCTAAGTATATACTCGGGTATTGCATAAATTCGTGATAAAATAAATATAGCTTTTTAAATATACCATAATTACTAGAAAATTATTTCGAATAAAACCTACTATATTATAATAATAAATTTCAACATAACTAAATTTACTATCTCCGTTAAAATATTACAATGTATAAAAACTTTATAAAATAAATATATATACAATTATATCGTAACAAAATATTTTTCATAAACCTTTAAAATATTTTGAAAAGGCAGTAATAATATAATTTTTACCAAATTCAACTTTTAAATAAAATATTTTCAAATACACGCACGATGCTAATAAAATTCTTAAGCTTAGGCTCATAATTCACCAACGCACGATTTTGATACTCAAGAATTCTCTCGAGATCCTCCCTTATGTTTTATCACTGTTTCAGAACTGAAATGGCGTTTTAAAACGTGAAGTTGAGGCTTAAATCGAGTTTAACCCGACCCGGTTCGCGACCCGGTTCGCAACTCATTTTCTGCCAGACAGTCCGCGGTAAAACAGTCATAAATTTTTACTCCGAGATCATTTGGACGTGAGGTTTTGTGCGTTGAAAACTAGACTCGTAGACCTTCGATTTGGTATTTCGGGGGACTTATAACTCTTTATATATTGGGAGAAAAGCCCAGAGACATTTTACCTAGTTCAGGAAATTTGTTAAAGATCTTACGATTACTTTTGCCGACTTGCTTGGCTTCAAAACTTATCATGCGGCCAAACAAATGGCCCCGACACCGAAATACTGGTCCTGACGAGCCTTAAGTGGCTTGGGTCCGCTACAACAAGCTCTAACGGTTCAAGGAAAACGTATACGTCGAAATAACCGGAAGGGTCATTACATCATCCACTACTAAAGAGGACTTTCGTCCTCGAAAGTCAAGGTCAAGGGGGTACCTGAAGGCTCAAACAGCTGCGGATACTGGGCCCGCATATCTCTCTCTGTCTCCCAGGTAGCCTCCTCGACTGGACGGTGCCTCCACTGAACCTTAACAACCGGAATCTCTCGAGACCTCAATCTCCTGACATCTCTGGCCAAAATAGCTGTCGGTCCCTCAACAAAGGCTAAACCCTCATCCAACTGAACTGAATCCCACTGCAACACATGAGACTCATCTGGGACATACCGACGCAACATCGAAACATGAAATACAGGATGTATAGCTTAAAACATTGGAGGTAAGGCTAACTGATAGGCAACGCTACCAACCCTCTGCAAAATCTCAAACGGCCCAATGTACCTAGGGCTAAGCTTGCCCCGTCTACCAAATCTCATCACGCCCTTCATGGGCGATACACGGAGAAACACCAAGTCACCGACACTAAACTCCAAGGCACGAAGCCGACGATCAGCATAACTCTTCTGCCTGCTCTGGGCTGCCCGAAGTCTGTCCTGAATCACTCGGACTCGGTCTAAGGAATCTCGAAGCAAATCTGTGCTCTGTGGCCCAGCACTAAAACCATCAAACCAACCTACCGGTGATCTGCAACGCCTGCCATACAAAGCCTCAAAAGGTGCCATGTCGATACTCGAATGGAAGCTGTTATTATAAGAAAACTCTGCCAAGGGAACAAACTGATCCCAAGAACCTCCAAAGTCAAGAACACAGGCCCGAAGCATGTCCTCCAGGACCTGAATGGTCCTCTCGGACTGGCCATC
>QJPP01005155.1:0-40596 GCA_003996215.1 Jaltomata sinuosa
ACTGTCAGCAGGTTAAGTTCGAGCACATGAGACCTGGTGGTTTGATGCAGCGACTTCCCATTCCCGAGTGGAAGTGGGAAGGGATTACTATGGACTTCGTTGTTGGTTTGCCTCGTACTTCTCGTGGGTTTGATTCCATATGGGTGATTGTTGATAGGCTGACTAAGTCAGCACATTTCTTGCCGGTTCAGACTTCCTATGGAGCAGAGAGGTTAGCTCAGATCTACCTTCGTGAGATTGTTCGGTTGCATGGGGTCCCAGCTTTTATTATTTCAGACCGCGGCACTCAGTTTACATCTCAGTTCTGGAGGGCTATTCAGCGAGACTTGGGTACGGAGGTTCATCTTAGCACCGCTTTCCACCCTCAGACAGATGGCCAGTCCGAGAGGACCATTCAGATTTTGGAGGACATGCTTCGGGCCTGTGTTCTTGACTTTGGAGGTTCCTTGGGATCAGTTTGTTCCCTTGGCAGAGTTTGCTTATAATAACAGCTTCCATTCGAGTATCGGTATGGCACCTTTTGAGGCTTTGTATGGCAGGCGTTGCAGATCACCGGTAGGTTGGTTTGATGGTTTTAGTGCTGGGCCACAGAGCACAGATTTGCTTCGAGATTCTTTAGACCGAGTCCGAGTGATTCAGGATAGACTTCGGGCAGCTCAGAGCAGGCAGAAAAGTTATGCTGATCGTAGGCTTCATGCCTTGGAGTTTAGTGTCGGTGACTTGGTGTTTCTCCGTGTATCACCCATGAAGGGCGTGATGAGATTTGGTAGGCGGGGTAAGCTTAGCCCCATGTACATTGGGCCGTTTGAGATTCTGCAGAGGGTTGGTAGCGTTGCCTATCAGTTAGCCTTACCTCCGATGTTTTCGGCTATACATCCTGTGTTTCATGTTTCGATGCTGCGTCGGTATATCCCAGATGAGTCTCATGTGTTGCAGTGGGATTCAGTTCAGTTGGATAAGGGTTTAGCCTTTGTTGAGGAGCCGACAACTATTTTGGCCAGAGATGTCAGGAGATTGAGGTCTCGAGAGATCCCGGTTGTTAAGATTCAGTGGAGGCACCGTCCAGTCGAGGAGGCTACCTGGGAGACCGAGAGAGATATGCGGGTTCAGTATCCGCAGCTATTTTAGCCTTCAGGTACCCTCTTAACCTTGACTTTCGAGGACGAAAGCCCTTTTTAGTAGTGGATGATGTAATAACCCTTCCGGTCATTTCCACGTTTGAGTTTGAAGTCAAGCAAATCGACAAAAGATATCGTAAGACCTTTAACAAATTTCCTGAACTTTGGGTCAAATGTCTCGGGGATTTTCTCCCAATATATAAAGAGTTAGAAGTCCCCCGAAATACCAAATCGAAGGTCTACGAGTCTAGTTTCCAACGCACAAAACCGCGCATTCAAATAATCTCGGAGCAAAGAGTTATGACTGTTTTACCGCGGACTGTCTGGCAGAAAACGGGTTGCGAACCGGGTCGCGAATCGGGTCGGGTTTAACCCAATTTAAGCTTCAATTTCACGTTTTAAAATGCCATTTCAGTTCCGAAACAGTGATAAAATATAAGGGAGGATCCCGAGAGAATTCTTGAATATCGAAATCGTGCGTAGGCGAATTACGAGCCTAAACTAAAGAATTTTATAAGTATCGTGCGTGTAATTGAAATATTTATTTAAAAGTGGAATTTGGTAAAAATTATATTATTATTTCCTTTCCAAAATATTTTAAAGGTTTATGAAAAATATATTTGATACGATATAAGTGTATACGTATTTATTTTATAAAGATTTTATACTCCGTAATATTTTAACGGAGATAGTAAATTTAGTTATGTTAAAATTTATTATTATAATATAGTAGGTTTTATTGGAAATGATTTTCTAATAAATATGGTATATTTAAAATACTATATTTATTTTACCACGAATTTATGCAATACCCGAATATATACTTAGCGAAACGGATTGGTTGCCACCTCCACTTCCACGTGGAAGTGAAGTAGGGCAGCAACCATGTGGTGGGATTTCCTTATTGAGGTTAGTGGCAGCATTGATAAAGTTGTATGATTGGATGATATTTAAATAAGCCTTTGGCTTTGCTAAGTTGATATACATATATGTATATCACTTTTGCACACAACTACGTACACTATTCAATACTTTCACGTGAGAGGTTGCTGTGGGGAAAATATATTTGGTAAAGTAAATCAATCATCTTGTCAAGTTATTCCATCCCAAATCCGATTCCGATTCCGATTTAGTTTTGGATTTTCTCGGAGTGGTTCGAGCTTGGACATCGTTGTTCCAGCAGCTTATCGTCGGACGACAGGTAGGTTACGGTTTAATTTCCCTAGACTCCGTATATATAAAATAAAATTGTATTAATGGGCATCCTTGGGTTGGTTTATTAGGTTGGTACCACAGACCTTGACCGCTTAATTCATGTCCGCTATTTTTATTCCTCCGTTGTTTGTAGTATTTGCGGATATATTTTATTTACCCTTGTGGTCCTGTGAGGCCTTGTTGACTCTGGAACATAGAAGGGTGGGATTTTGGGAATGTCCGCGAGTCCCGGGCATAGAATTATCCTTCTAGGCTGGTTATGCTTGCTGAGTAGCTGTGGGCCTGTGCAGGGTCGATAGGTTGATTGTGAGCTGCGGGGCAGCTATTGTGTGTGATCATACCATTTCCATGCATATAAAGAGGTTTTATCCGTGTTTTACTGTGGTTTTGGCTTCGGGCCTACTGGCACTGTTTTCTAAACCTTGCATGGCCCGGGGGGCCCGTTTTTGATGGAAATGATTTGGAAATGGTTGATTTCACTTGTGGAGATTTTTGGGCAAGAAAGTAAAATTATGTTTAAAATCATCAGTTTTATGATTATCGCTAGACTCGGCAGGGCCGGGGTGCTAGTTGAGTTTTCTTGTTACTTGAGATGATTTTTAGCCTCGGTCGGACCGAGCACCTGAGATGACTTTTTACTGTTTAGACCCGGCTACGCCCGGGCACCCTTGGAGGGGTTTTTGAGATATTTCCTACTATTTTAGTCCTGGACAGGGTCTGGGCATGCATATTCGAGACTGGGTCTCTATCTTGATATCGAGACTGGGTCTCTATCTTGATATATGTTCTGATACTGAGATTTGGTATGGGGTCTGGGACCTCCATGGACCTTGCTATCCGGGCCAGGGGCTACGGGCTGCGTGTGCCGGAAGAGGGGTATACGGGGGAGTAGAGGTATACGGGCAGAGTCCTTCCATGGAACCTACCTGCTGGGCCGGATCGGCGCCGGAGGAGGTACATACCGAGATACTATGGCACTTGAGATCTTCATGCATCATATCATTCATGGTTTGAGGTTCCACCCTTGTTTGCTGTTTGCTGATTGTACGCTCCGGTAGTATGGGATGCCGGAGGGTTTGTTTTCACTTGTTTGTGTTCCTCGGTTGTATGGGCGGCCGAGGGACTGTAGGTAGACTTTTGTTATTTACTTACAGAGTTGTTCTCTATTATGGATAAGTATGAGATTGGTACTGCTAGGGTGTTAGGTTCTGGATTTGAGGTTGATATGATTAGTTGAGTATTGATTCCTGTCTTGAGCATGCCTATTATTATTCTTTCTCCCTTCTTCTTATACTTGAGGTTACCGGTATACCGTCCATTCCGTAAACTTATTTTGTATACACTGTTGTTGCAAGGATCCCAGGTGCGTTGTTTCTTACTTTCACCTGTGCCTTGGGTGTGTATATTCTGCTTACTAGCCTCATCTGTGGTTCTGTTGATTTCCCTCTGGGCTAGTTCCTGTGTACCTTTCATTGACTTCTGTGACTACTTGCTTCTATTCTGTCTATTACTGCTCTTTTATCTTATATGTGCCCAGTCGGCCTATGATACCTACTGGGTACCTTATGCTTCGCATTTGGTGCTCACCCCTACCCCCTGCATCTTTGGGTGCAGATCCTAGCATGGGCTATCGCCGTTAGATCGCTGTGATTCGTGCTTGGAGATCTGTTGAGGACTACTTCAGGCTGAGGGTGAGCTCTTGGCGATCGGAGCTTATCTTTAGTTTATCTTTTGCTGCATGTACTCTATTTCCATTCAGAGACATCTGTATATATAGTTTTGGTTTACTTGTACTCCATGTATGTAGTTTGGCTCTGTACTATGATACCAGGTCTTGGGGTTTGGTTAGTTTCCGCATATGTATATATTTATATACCTGTTATCTATTTTATTCGTCTTATTCTCTTATTTGTTAAGATAGTAGCCCATTACTAACTGTTCTGGGCTACAGGGATTGGTTCACCTACCGGGGGTTGTAGGTGCCATCATGACCGAGAAATCGGGTCGTGACAAAATCATGATAATTAACAACTTAAAATATTTTAAAAACATTATTTGTGTCACATAAATTAAAATAAAAAGAGTAACATATAGCAGAAGCTCACTATCTAGTAATATAAGATAGGAAAAATTACACAAAAGGACCCTTTACAAAAATATTTACCTGAATATGCCCAACTTCAAACAATTTACCCGGTTGGACCTGCCCTCAATTAACTAACAAGAGATACCCCCACCTTCAATTGCACGTTCTTTTCCTTCATCGTTCTTCTCCTTGAATTGATTGTTTTGACATTACATTTAATGTTTTGTCCTTTGCATTTATTGTTTTGGTTTTTTCTCTTTATTGCTTTGTATTTTTTTATTTTTTAATCTTTTACTAAAGATATCGTTTGGTTAAATTTTTATTATTTGTTTCCTTCTTTTTTAATTTGTTTTTTTTTGTCTTAATTCTTTTTACTTTTTTTGTTAGTTTATTTCCTTTTTAATTTAGTGTTCCTTTTATATTTTTTCCTTTTAAAAAAATAAAAAATTAAAATATAAATTAACTAATTTTAGATTAATAAAAAATAATAGCTAGACTACAATAAGAACTAATTAAGAAAAATACTAAAGTCTATTAGCTTGTTCATTAAAACTAAACTAATGAAAATATATATTTTTTACTTTTGTAAATAAAAATAAAACTTGTATTTAACATATGACTCTATTTTTTGTAATTAGTTTTACAAAAATTACTCGTAACTTGCTAAAACTGATATATAAATTGAAATATTAAAATTAAGCATAAATTTTGTGATACCCTGTCAATTTATGATACATACCACGTGGGTATCATAGAGGATTGAAAAATGCTGAAGCAGACCTGAATGATATCATGCCGGTATATAGATATACTATGAGGGTATCACGAATGACTGAGAAATGTCTCAGTGAAGAACTGAAGCATACCTTAATGATACCATGCTAGAATATAGATATTGTGACATGTCGTATTCCGAAATGGCATTTAGGTAACACTTAGTGGTGTTTTGCAGCTGTTTCCAAGCTTCACATGAAGGCTCACAAGTTGGCCCATGGTCCGTGAAGCCAGTCGTGGGAGCCCTCAGATTCCCCTCTAAAACTACAAGTTGGTCCATGAGCCGTGAGGCCAATCGTGAGTTTGGTCCAGAGGACCCTCAAGCCTCCCCTAGGCTCCATGACTTTGTAATGACCCTCTAGGTCATTTTCTATTTTTCACCCTTTTTCTGCATTTCGAGCTTTCCCTCAGTGGCTACAGGTTATTTATGACTTGTCGGGACTGACGGTTTGGTACCCGGATCGTTCTTTAGGTCGTTATGACCATTTTCCTGTTTTAGAACTTGAATTTAGAAAATTTTTGACTTCGGGCAACTTTCTTGGTAAACATGCTCAGAATCAAATTTCGACAGTTTCGTTGGCTCTGGAATAGGGATTTTGGTCTTGTAGGACCATTGGTCTGGGTCCGAGTGCTTTTGGTTTGATTTTGTATTGCTTTTTGTGTTTTCAAGTCAGTTTAGCTGGTAAGGTTGACTTTGGTCAATATTCGGAGAAGACAACCTCAGATGGAAATTTCGTCAGCGCTATTAGCTCCGGAATATCGACTTTGGGCTAGGGGAACCTTTGGTTCTGGTCTCGGGGCTTCTTGACTTATTTTGGGGTATTGAATTCCGAGTTAGTTTTGGCCATGGGCCCCAATTTTCCTTAAAATGATCTCCATTGGTAAATTCATCGATTATGTTGACTCTGGAATGTCGTTTTCACTCTAGTAGCACTATTGGTTTGTGAGTATAAGGTTCCGATTGTGCCCGGAATGCCATGAAAAAGATTGGAAATTGCTGGTTTTTGTTGCAGGCACAAGACTTCTCTGCCATCGGCTCCCCTTCAACGTGATCGCGCGCATGCGCGTGGCTAGCCTTCAGCGCCAATGGCAGTGGCCAGCGCCAACAGCGCCAGCCTGCGGCCAAACCTTTAAAATTCTTGTTTTTCACGATTTTCAGCTTATTTCTTTCTTTTCTCTTAAATTTTTCTCAACTGAAATTACTCAAGAAGAGCGTGGGCTCGTGAAAATTCTCCAAATTGTCGTTATTCTTGCTCCCTTATTGTTGGTAATATCCTTCTTCCTCAAGCTTTATCCTCCTCTTCAATCTTGAAAACCTCCATTGTTAAGGCTCTTACAAGCTTAGGTTTTCTTGGGTTTAAGCTGCGTTGGTGAGGTTGATTATTCATAGTGGTTGTAGTTTCGGTTCCTGGTCAATTCTTGCTTCCAAATTGGTACGTTTCCACCCTTGAAAATCGTTAATCCTCCACTTTTGTTCTCTTAAATTAGTAGTACTTCGGGGCCGTTTTGAGCCCCGAAATGAACTTCGTTCGCGCTCAAATTTTGAGCACGCGTTTCTTATTTCACCACGGTCATAACTGTAAATTTTATTTTTTGTTTTGTTGCATGGGCCTCGAGGGTCATTTTCTGACATGATTTTTCTTAGAGCAATATGGGTGTCGTTCTTCTCGTCTTGACATCTAGATTATGTTCTTGATAGCATGGCAGCTTTCTAAGGCTGTTTGGAAGGGGAAGGGACACGAGTGATGGTTCATATTTGCAGTTCAGCCTCGAGTTAGGTTACAGTTTACCTTCTAGACCGAGTTTAGTTAGATTATATATATTTATATGATACTAAAATATTAGGTAGGATATTGGATAGATTTAGGCTTAAATCCTGTTTATCACTTTAAATTGGCCATTTTGGATCGTAGTTTAGAATTATCATATTTATCCTTAGCCTAGGAGCAAGTAGTATCATTATTGCTAGTATAGAATCCTTATCGGTACATAAAAGAAGGATTTTAAGGCTTTTTGGTCCTATACTTTGCAACTATTGGGTTTTCATGATCTTTGTGCTTTTAAAAGGACATCTTTGGAATTGTTACTGATTTTTGGAGGAAAAGGGAAAAATATTACTTTCTATGCATATATTGATGAGTCCGAAGATAAATTCCGAGCGCCCCATGTGTTATTTTGGGTTTTTACCTTTATGCATTTACTTATAAGTCTGATGATCATTTCCAGGATCCCCGATACTCTAATTTGGGTTTTTCCTTCATGCACTCATTAGATAAGCTCTATGTTCTAATCCAGGCGCCCGTGTACCAGGTACTGGGTTTCGTTTGTACATATTCATACATGGCATCATCTTTACATTACATTGCATTAGCTTTGGATACATTTGGGTTGTTGGTTGATTTGAGTTGATCTTGTTATTACTTCACCTTCTATTGGTTTGGTTGTTTTGATTTTGACTTTATAACTAGATTTAGGTGGATCCCTGTATTTTAACTACTTTTTTGTATCTTATTGTATATATATTGTCTTTCTGCGCTCGGTCGGCCTATGATGCCTACTGAGTACCCATTGTCTTAGTACTCATACTACACTTTGTATCTTTTTTCTGATGCAACACCTAGTACGAGCCACCCTCACTGATCCTCTCTTCATTCGAGGCCTGTTGTGGTTCGGATCACGGTGAGCTCTTGATGCTTTTGGAGACTTTACATATTGTCCATCTTGTATATTCTGTCTATATTTTGTATTTAGAGAGTTTGTGTATAACTACTCTTTACTTTGTCGCTCTTGTACTAGTGACACCAGGTCCGGGTTAGTTCTCGAGTCTGTTTTGACTCGTTGGTCACTTTAGGGCCTTCTTATGTATATTTTGTACGATGATATGTATATATGCTATTGGCCCTGTCTTTTCATTTATGTCTTTCGCTTTTCCTTACTTGAACTGATTTATTGTCTTCCACATCATTGGGTTTGGCTTGCCTACTGGGGGGTTATGTAGGCACCATCATGGTTCAATTTTGGGTCATGACAGAGTAGTATCAGAGCTCTAGGTTTACCGGTCTCGCCAGTACAAGAGTAAAGTGTCTAGTAGAGTCTCATGGATCAGTACGATGACATCCGTATCCAATCTGCGAGAGGCTACATGATATTCCTAGGAAATGTGTCATGTTGTTTGATTCCTTATCGTGCGTTCTTAACTTGTTCAACTTCTGAGGATCTTCGTTTCACTCTTCCCCAGATGGTTCGGACAAGATCTACAGCGGGTGTGGACGAAACCCCTGCACCTACAGTTAGATCCCCAGCTAGGGGACGTGGTAGAGGTCAACGCAGAGGTTGAGGTAGGGCACGGGCTGTGGCGCCAACTCAGGCCTGGGCTAGACTACTGTCACCAGAGCCTGAGGTTAGAGTGGATTAGGTTCAGTATGAGCCGGAGCATGTGGGGTCAACCTAGTATCAAATGGGTTTGTGGCTACTCTAGTGTTGCAGGACACTTTAGTTCAGTTATTGGGGTTCCTTGAGGGTATGACTCCACTAGCAGCTTCGCCGGCCACTCCATTGGGTCTTAGGTTAGAGATGAGGGTCACACTTTAGCTTAGGTGGTAGCACAGGGTACAGGAGCGCAGCTTGCTACTACGGCTAGCAGATTGGAGGTATTACCTGTTCCTATAGTTGCTCCACTTCTTCCAGCCGTGCCAGTTATGACTTCTGAGGAGCAGAAGATGCTTGGTAGGTTTTTGAGATTGGGTTCTCTGAGGTTTTCAGGTGCTTCTAGGGAGGATGCATATGAGTTTCTGACTATCTACTAGGAGAGATTACATAATTTGGGGTTAGTAGAGTCACATGGAGTAGATTACACTGCGTTTCAACTGGATGGTCTAGTGAAACAGTGGTGGAGGTCATATGTTGCTTGCAAACCAGCCGATTACCTCCACTTACTTGGGCCCAGTTCTTCGTAGCTTTTCTGGAGAAGTATGTACCACGTAGCATAAGAGAGAGGTTGATGGATCAGTTCTCTGGGTTAGATCAGGGCTCCATGACTGTGACTGAGTATGAGGTTCGCTTCCACCAGTTATCCAAACATGCTACTATGATTCTGCCCACCGAGCACGAGAAAGTATGCTAGTTTGTTCGAGGTTTGACCTTGCATTTTTGCTTGGCTACAGAGGGTATGGTAGTATCGGGCTAGTCTTTTCTTGAGGTAGTGGATCATTCCCGTACCATTGAGGGCGTACTTTGTGAGGTCCAAAGGGGCAGCGATAAGAGGCCCCACCATCAGGGCAGTTTCTGCAATTCCCAGACCCGTAGTATAGGATACTATGGTGAAGGTCAGCACCAGCAGCGCTTCCAGCTAGCCGGCCTGTTCAGGCGGCATTATAGACTTCTGAGGGTCAGAGTAGCCAGAGTATTATTCCTGCTCCACGAGGTGGCCATTCAGGGTCCACTGGTCGTGGTGGTCATTCTGATTTAGTCGGGTCTTCACAATAGGGTACATATGGTTGAGGTTGTTACGAGTATGGTGAGATAGGCCAATTTGCTAGAGACTGTCCATCAGTATCGCATTAGAGGCAATAGGATCATTTGGTTTAGGCCTTCAGGGCTCCAGCACCACCAGCTAAAGGCGGTTCACAGGGTAGTAGGGGTGGTCTCCAGGGTACTAGAGGTGGTCCTCAGTCCGGTAGGTCAGGTGGTCATGGCGGTCGGAGCCACATGTATGCAATTCTGTGTCGAATAGAGGCCGAGGCTTTAGATGTTATGATTACAGGTATGATCTCCATTTGTCATCAGTCTGCTTCTACTTTGTTTGATCCAGGGTCTACATTCTCGTATGTATCTACTTATTATGCTACTCATCTGGAGTCTTCTTGTGAGTCTTTTCCTGCGCCCTTGCGTGTATCTACCTTAGTAGGTGATTTTTTAGTAGTGGACCAGGTGTATCGGGCTTGTGTAGTAACTATCTTGGGGTACGACATGTGGGTAGACTTGGTTGTACTTGATATGGTTGACTTTGATATGATCTTGGACATGGATTGGCTATCTCCTTAACATGCGGTCTTGGATTACCTCGCCAAGATTGTTACTCTTTGGATGCTTGGTATCCCTCTCATCATATGGAAGGGAGCCGATAGCCAAGTGCCAAAGGGAGTTATATCTTTTCTGAGCACCCAATGGTTGGTTGGGAAGGGGTGTTTAGCTTATCTTGCCTACGTCTATCATACTAGTGCCACTACACCACCTCTTGAGTCAGTTCCCGTGGTTTGCGAGTATTCGAATGTGTTTCCTCTGATCTTTTGGGTCTTCCTCCTTATTGTGACATTGATTTTGGTATCGATGTTGAGTCGGGCACCAAACCTATTTCTATTCTTCCATATCGGATGGCACCTTCTGAGTTGAGGGACCTTAAGTATCAGCACCAAGATCTGTTGAGTAGAGGGTTTATCAGGCTTAGTATGTCTCCGTGGGGTGTTCCAATTCTATTTGTGAAGAAGAAGGACAGATCTATGCGTAAGTCAGACAACTGAATAAGGTGACAGTTAAGAACATATATCCGATGCTGCGTATTGATGATATATTTGACCAGCTACATGGTACAATGGTATTCTCTAAGATAGATTTGAGGTCCGGTTATAACCAATTGAGGATTAGGGCTGAGCACATCCCAAAGACTGCATTTAGGACTCGATACGGCCATTATGAGTTCCTAGTCATGTCTTTTGGGTTGACTAATGCCCAAACATCATTTATGGAGTTGATGAACCGTGTGTTCAGTGCCTACTTGGACTCATTTGTGATTGTGTTCATCGACGACATTCTGATTTATTCAAGGATTGGAGAGGAGCATGAGCAACATCTTAGAGTTGTGCTTCAGACCTTGTGAGACCATCAGTTTTATGCAAAGTTCACTAAGTGTGAGTTTTATCTTGAGTCTGTGGCATTCTTGGGACACGTGGTGTCCAAGGATGGGATTATGGTAGATCCGATGAAGATTGCAGTAGTTCGTGATTGGGCTAGGCCTACCTGTCCTACCGAAGTTCGTAGTTTCACCGAGTTGGCAGGTTTTTACAAATGGTTTGTGGAGGGTTTTTCTTCGATAAAAGCTTCATTGACTAGATTGACTCAGAAGAATGTTCCCTTCAAGTGGTTAGATGAGTGTGAGGTGAGTTTTCTGAAGCTCAAGGCCTTGTTGACTTCAGCTCTAATTCTTACTCTTCTGGTCGAGGAGTAGGGTTTCACCGTGTCTTGTGATGCGTCAGGTATTGGTTTGGGTTGTATATTGATATAGCAGGGATGGGTTATTGCATATGCTTCCAGATAATTGAACGTTTACGAGAGGAACTACTCCACACATGACTTGGAGTTAGCAGCGGTAGTCTTTGCATTGAAGATGTGGAGGCATTATCTTTATGGTGTGCATTGTAAGATCTTTACTGACCATCGTAGAATTCAGTACATTTTTAGCCAGAAGGATCTAAATTTGAGGCAGCGTAGGAGGTTGGAGTTACTGAAGGACTATGACATCTCTATTGTTTATCATCTTGGAAAGGCAAATGTGGTGGCGGATGACTTGAGCCGGAAGGCGGTGAGTATGGGTAGCTTGGCTTTCTTAGTGACAGAGGAGCGACCTTTAGCTTGGGACATCCAGTCCTTGGTTAACAAGTTGGTTAGACTTGAAATTTCTGAGCCAGGCCATATTCTTGCTTGAATTGAGGCTAGATCTTCCTTGTTGGAGCAGATTTGGGCACAACAGTTTGATGATGTGATGTTGAGGATCATTCATGACAAAGTGTCGAGCATAGAGGCTAGGAGGGCAACTTTGGATTCAGAGGGTATTATGAGAATCGAGGGTCGTATCTGCATTCCTAAAGTTGGTGACTTGGTCAGATTGATATTGGAAGAGGCTCATTGTTCTAGGTATTCCATTCATCCCGGGGTAGCTAAAATGTATCTTGACTTGAGGCAGCACTACTGGTGGTGTGGGATGGAGAGGGATATTTTAGCTTTCGTATCTAGGTGCTTGAACTGTAAGCAGGTAAAGTTTGAGCACCATAGGCCAGGTGGTTTGTCTCAGAGGCTACCCATTCCAAAGTGGAAATAGGAGTGGATTTCTATGGACTTTGTAGTCGGTTTGCCACGTACTTTGCAGAGATTTGATGCTATTTGGGTTATCGTGGATAGGTTGACAAAGTCTGCTCACTTTCTGCCGGTTCAGACTTCCTACAGTTCTGAGAGGTTGGCTAAGATCTATATTCAGGAGATTGTCCATTTGCATGGTGTGCCAGTTTCTATCATCTCCGACCAAGGTACTCAGTTCACTTCGCACTTCTAGAGGTCTATTCAGAGAGAGCTGGGTACTAGGGTTGAGCTTAGCACCGCTTTTCATCCGTAGATAGACGGTCAGTCAGAGCGTACTATTTAGGTTCTGAAGGATATGTTGCGATCCTGTGTTATTGATTTTGGGGGTCAGTAGGAACAGTGTTTAGCCTTGGCAGAGTTTTCTTATAATAATAATTACCATTCTAGCATTCAGATGCCTCCATTTGAGGTTTTGTATGATTGGTGGTACAAATCTCCGGTGGGTTGGTTTTGATGCTTTTGAGGTTAGGGCGTGGGGTACCGACTTGCTTCGTGATTCTATGGATAGAGTTTGGGTATTTAGGAGAGACTTCGCACTTCCCAGAGTAGGCAGAAGAGTTATGCTGACTGGAGAGTTCGAGATCTAGAGTTCATAGTTGGTGACAGTGTGTTCCTTCGGGTATCTCCCATGAAGGGCGTGATGAGGTTCTGGTGAAAGGGTAAGCTCAGTCCGAGGTTCATTGGGCTATTTGAAATCCTTCGACGTATTAGAGAGGTTGCTTATGAGTTAGCATTACCTCCTGCTCTTTCTAGTGTGCATCCTGTGTTTCATGTCTCTATGCTGTGGCGGTATATTCCGGATGAGTCTCACGTGCTTCAGTTAGAGTCAGTTCAGTTGGATGAGTCCTTAGCGTTTGAGGAGGAGCCTGTTGCTATTTTGGACAGGCAGGTTAGGAAGTTGAGGTCCTAGGAGATTCCGTCAGTTAAGGTTCAGTGGCAACATCGTCATGTCAAGGAGGCTACTTGGGAGATCGAGATCGACATGCGGACCCATTATCCTCGTCTTTTCGAGTCTTCAGGTATTATCCTTTTTCTAACTTTCGCAAATGAAAGTTCTTTTAATAGTGGATGTTGTAATGATCCTCCAGGTCATTTTTTGTTTTTTTCCCTTTTTCTGCATTTTGATCTTTCCCTCAGCGGCTACAGGTCATTTATGACTTGCCGAGACTGACGGTTCGATGCTCGGGCCGTTCGTTAGGTCCTTATGACCATTTCCCTATTTTAGAACTTTAACTTAGAAAATCTTTGACTTTGGTCAACTTTCTCGGTAAACATGCTCAAAATCAAATTCTGACAGTTCTGTTGGCTCCGAAACGGGGATTTTGGCCTTGTAGGACCATTGGTCTGGGTCCGAGTGCTTTCAGTTTGATTTTTTGTTGTTTTTTGTGTTTTCAAGCTAGTTTGGCTGGTAGGGTTGACTTTGGTAAAAATTCGGAGAAGACAACCTCGGATGAAAATTTTGTCAGCGCTATTAGCTCTGGAATATCGACTTTGAGATAAGGGAACCTTTGGTTCGGGTCCTGGGGCTTCCAGAATTGTTTTGGGGTATTGAGTTCCGAGTTAGTAGGGGCATGGTGCCCAATTTTCCTAAAAATGATCTCCTTTGGTAAATTCGTCCATTTCATTGAGTTTGTAATGTCGTTTCCACTCTAGTAGAACTATTGATTTGTGAGTATTGGGTTCTGATTGTGCCTGAAATGCCCAGGAGAAGATTCGAAATTGCTGGTTTTTGTTGAAAGCACAGGCCTTTAGTGCCATCGGCGCCTCTACAGTGTGATCGCGCGTGCGTGCATGGCCAGCCTTCAGCGCCAACGGTGCCAGCCTGCGGCCAGGCCTTTGAAATTCTTATTTTTTCACGATTTTCAGCTTTTTTCTTTCTTTTCTCGCAACTCCAACTTAAATTTTCTCAACTCCAATTACTCAAGAACAGTGTGGGCTCTTGTAAATTCTACAAATTGTCGTTAATCTTGCTCCCTTATCGTTGGTAAGCTCCTTCTTCCTCAAGCCTTATCCTCCTCTTCAAGCTTGAAAACCTCCATTTTTAAGGCTCTTACAAGATTGGGTTTACTTGGGTTTAAACTGCGTTGTTGAGGTTGATTGTTCATGGTGGCAACTTCCATGGTCGATTCTTGCTTCTAAATTGGTACGTTTCCGCCTTTGAAAATTGTTAATCCTCCACTTTTGTTCTCTTGAATTAGTAGTACTTTGGGGCTGTTTTTAGCCCCGAAACAAACTTTGTTCGCACTCAAATTTTGAGCATGAGTTTCTTAATTCACCGCGATTATAATTGTAAATTTTATTTTCTGTTTCATTGCGCGGGCCCCGAGGGTCATTTTTTGACCCGATTTCTGGCCCAATTTTCCTTATAGAAATATAGGTGTCATTCTTCTTGTCTTGACACCTAGATTGTGTTCTTGATAGCGTGGTAGCTTTCTGAGGCTGTTCGAAAGGGGAAGGCACATGAGTGATGGTTCATGTTTGTAGTTCGGCCCTGAAGTAGGTTACAGTTTACCTTCTAGACTTAGTTTAGTTAGAATATATATATATTTATATGATACTAGAATGTTAGGTAGGATATTGGATAGATTTAGGCTTAAATCTTGTTTATCGCTTTAAATTGGCCATTTTGGATCATAGTTTAAAATTATCATGTTTATCCTTTGCTAGGAGCTCGTAGTATCATTATGGCTAGTATAGAATCCTTAGTATGCTTTTAGGAGGTTTTAGAGGTAGAGTAGAGATTCTCGGTGCTTTTCGCTTTATTTTTGGTATTCTTTTGCTTTATTGTACTGTTATGTGTAACTGTAGGCCCGAGGCCATAGCTTGTGTTTGGACAGAGTTCTAGGTCAGTTCTCTTGGTTTGGAGGGTGCTTTGCCCTGTTTTGCCTTCTTGTGTGTGTTTTCTCTGAAAATGGAAAATTATATGCTCATAATGCATTGTCATGCTTATCGGTACGGAAAAGAAGGACTTTAAGGCTTGTTGGTCCTACACTTGGAAACTATTGGGTTTTCATGATCTTTGGGCTTTTAAAAGGATTGCTTTGGAATTGTTACTGATTTTGGGAGGAAAAGGGAAAAATATTACTTTCTATGCATATATTGATGAGTCCGAGGATAAATTCCGGGCGCCCGATGTGTTATTTTGGGTTTTTACCTTTATGCATTTACTTATAAGTCCGATGATCATTTCCAGGAGCCCCGATACTCTATTTTGGGTTTTTCCTTCATGCACTCATTATATAAGCTCGATGTTCTAATCCAGGCGCCCGTGTACCAGGTACTGGGTTTCGTTTGTACATATTCATACATGGCATCATCTTTACATTGCATTGCATTAGCTTTGGATACATTTGGGTTGTTGATTGATTTGAGTTGATCTTGTTATTACTTCACCTTCTATTGGTTTGGTTGTTTTGATTTTGACTTTATAACTAGATTTAGGTGGATCCCTGTATTTTAACTACTTTTTTGTATCTTATTGTATATATATTGTCTTTCTGCGCTCGGTCGGCCTATGATGCCTACTGAGTACCCATTGTCTTAGTACTCATACTACACTCTGTATCTTTTTTCTGATGCAACACCTAGTACGAGCCACCCTCACTGATCCTCTCTTCATTCGAGGCCTGTTGTGGTTCGGATCGCGGTGAGCTCTCGATGCTTTTGGAGACTTTACATATTGTCCATCTTGTATATTTTGTCTATATTTTGTATTTAGAGAGTCTGTGTATAGCTACTCTTTACTTTGTCGCTCTTGTACTAGTGACACCAGGTCCGGGTTGGTTCTCGAGTCTGTTTTGTCTCGTTGGTCACTTTAGGGCCTTCTTATGTATATTTTGTACGATGGTATGTATATATGCTATTGGCCCTGTCTTTTCATTTATGTCTTCCGCTTTTCCTTACTTGAACTAATTTATTGTCTTCCACATCATTGGGTTTGGCTTGCCTACCGGGGGGTTATGTAGGGACCATCATGGTTCAGTTTTGGGTCGTGACAGAGTAGTATCAGAGCTCTAGGTTCACCGGTCTTGCCAGTACAAGAGCAAAGTGTCTAGTAGAGTCTCATGGATCAATACGATGACATCTGTATCCAATCTGCGAGAGGCTATGGGATATTCCTAGGAAATATGTCATGTTGTTTGATTCCTTATCATGCGTTCTTAACTTGTTCAACTTCTGAGTATCTTTGTTTCACTCTTTCCCAGATGGTTCAGACAAGATCTACAGTGGGTGTGGACGAGGCCCCTGCACCTACAGTTAAATCCCCAGGTAGGGGACGAGGTAGAGGTCAACGCAGAGGTCGAGGTAGGGCACGGGCTGTGGCGCCAACTCAGGCCCGGGCTAGACTACTGTCACCAGAGCCTGAGGTTAGAGTGGATGATGTTCAGTATGAGCCGGAGCATGTGGGGTCAACCTAGTATCAAATGGGTTTGTGGCTACTCTAGTGTTGCAAGACACTTTAGTTCAGTTATTGGGGTTCCTTGAGGGTATGACTCCACTAGCAGCTTCGCCGGCCACTCCGATTGGGTCTCAGGTTAGAGATGAGGGTCACACTTTAGCTCAGGTGGTAGCACAGGGTACAAGAGCGTAGCCTGCTACTACGGCTCCCAGATTGGAGGTATTACCAGTTCCTATAGTTGCTCAACTTCTTCCAGCCGTGCCAATTATGTCTCCTGAGGAGCAGAAGATGCTTGCGAGGTTTTTTAGATTGGGTTCTCTGAGGTTTTCAGGTGCTTCTAGGGAGGATGCATATGAGTTTCTGAATAGCTACTAGGAGAGATTACATAATTTGGGGTTAGTAGAGTCACATGGAGTAGATTACACTGCGTTTCAGCTGGATGGTCTAGTAAAACAGTGGTGGAGGTCATATGTTGCTTGCAGACCAGTCGGTCACCTCCGCTTACTTGGGCCCAGTTCTTCGCAGCTTTTCTGGAGAAGTATGTACCACGTAGCATGAGAGAGAGGTTGATGGATCAGTTCTCTGGGTTAGATCAGGGCTCCATGACTGTGACTGAGTATGAGGTTCGCTTCTACCTATTATCAAGACATGCTACTATGATTCTGCCCACCGAGCACGAGAGAGTATGCTAGTTTGTTCGAGGTTTGACCTTGCATCTTCGCTTGGCTACAGAGGGTATGGTAGTATCGGGCCAGTCTTTTCTTGAGGTAGTGGATCATTCCCGTACCATTGAGGGCATACTTTGTGAGGTCTAAGGTGGCAGCGATAAGAGGTCCCACCATCAGGACAGTTTAAGCAATTCCCAGACCCTTAGTATAAGATACTATGGTAGAGGTCAGCACCAGCAGCGCTTCCAGCTAGCCGGCCTGTTCAGGCAGCATTATAGACTTCTGAGGGTTAGAGTAGCCAGAGTATTATTCCTGCTCTACGAGGTGGCAATTCAGGGTCCACTGGTCGTGGTGGTCATTCTGATTTAGTCGGGTCTTCACAATAGGGTACATATGGTCGAGGTTGTTACGAGTATGGTGAGATAGGCCAATTTGCTAGAGACTGTCCATCAGTATCGCATCAGAGGCAATAGGATCAGTTGGTTTAGGCCTTCAGGGCTCCAGCACCACCAGCTAAAGGCAGTTCACAGGGTAGTAGGGGTGGTCTCCAGGGTACTAGAGGTGGTCCTCAGTCCGGTAAGTCAGGTGGTCATGGAGGTCGGAGCCACATGTATGCAGTTCTGTGCTGGACAGAGGCCGAGGCTTCAGATGTTATGATTACAGGTATGATCTCCATTTGTCATCAGTCTGCTTCTACTTTGTTTGATCCAAGGTCTACATTCTCGTATGTATCTACTTATTATGCTACTCATCTGGAGTCTTCTTGTGAGTCTTTTCCTGCGCCCTTGCGTGTATCTACCCAGTAGGTGATTTTTTAGTAGTGGACCAGGTGTATAGGGCTTGTGTAGTGACTATCCTGGGGTACGACATGTGGGTAGACTTGGTTGTACTTGATATGGTTGACTTTGATATGATCTTGGACATGGATTGGCTATCTCCTTAACATGCGGTCTTGGATTACCTCGCCAAGACTGTTACTATTTGGATGCCTGGTATCCCTCTTATCATATGGAAGAGAGCCGATAGCCAAGTGCAAAAGGGAGTTATATCTTTACTTAGAACCCAACAGTTGGTTGGGAAGGGTTGCTTAGCTTATCTTGCCTACGTCTATGATACTAGTGCCACTACACCACATCTTGAGTCAGTTCCCGTGGTTTACGAGTATTCGAATGTATTTCCTCTGATCTTTTGGGTCTTCCTCCTTATTGTGACATTGATTTTGGTATCGATATTGAGTCGGGCACCAAACCTATTTCTATTCTGCCATATCAGATGGCACCTTCTGAGTTGAGGGAACTTAAGTATCAGCACCAAGATCTGTTGAGTAGAGGGTTCATCAGGCCTAGTATGTCTCCGTGGGGTGCTCCAATTCTATTTGTGAAGAAGAAGGACAGATTTATGCATAAGTCAGACAGCTGAATAAGGTGACAGTTAAGAACATATATCCGATGCTGCGTTTTGATGATTTGTTTGACCAGCTACATGGTACAACGATATTCTCTAAGATAGATTTGAGGTCCGGTTATAACCAATTGAGGATTAGGGCTGAGGACATCCCAAAGACTGCATTTAGGACTCGATACGGCCATTATGAGTTCCTAGTCATGTCTTTTGGGTTGACTAATGCCCAAACATCATTTATGGAGTTGATGAACCGTGTGTTCAGTGCCTACTTTGACTCATTTGTGATTGTGTTCATCGACGACATTCTGATTTATTCAAGGAGTGCAGAGGAGCATGAGCAGCATCTTAGAGTTGTGCTTCAGACCTTGTGAGACCATCAGTTTTATGCCAAGTTCCCTAAGTGTGAGTTTTAGCTTGAGTCTGTGGCATTCTTGGGACACGTCGTGTCCAAGGATGGGATTATGGTATATCCGATGAAGATTGCAGTAGTTCGTGATTGGGCTAGGCCTACTTGTCCTACCGAGGTTCGTAGTTTCACCGATTTGGCAGGTTTTTACAAATGGTTTGTGGAGGGTTTTTACAAATAGCAGCTTCATTAACTAGATTGACTCAGAAGAATGTTCCCTTCAAGTGGTCAGATGACTGTGAGGTGAGATTTCTGAAGCTCAAGGCCTTGTTGACTTCAGTTCTAATTTTTACTCTTCTGGTCGAGGAGTAGGGTTTCACCGTGTATTGTGATGCGTCAGGTATTGGTTTGGGTTGTGTATTGATATAGCAGTGCTGGGTTATTGCATATGCTTCCAGATAATTGAAGGTTTACGAGAGGAACTACCCCACACATGACTTGGAGTTAGCAGCGGTAGTCTTTGCATTGAAGATGTGGAGGCATTATCTTTATGGTGTGCATTGTTAGATCTTTACTGACCATCGTAGTCTCCAGTACATTTTCAGCCAGAAGGATCTAAATTTGAGGCAGCATAGGTGGTTGGAGTTACTGAAGGACTATGACATCTCTATTGTTTATCATCCTGGAAAGGCAAATGTGGTGGCGGATGCCTTGAGCCGGAAGGCGGTGAGTATGGGTAGCTTGGCTTTCTTAGTGACAGAGGAGCGACCTTTAGCTTGGGACATCCAGTCCTTGGCTAACAGGTTGGTTAGACTTGACATTTCTGAGCCTGGCCATATTCTTGCTTGTATTGAGGCTAGATCTTCCTTGTTGGAGCAGATTTGGGCACAACAGTTTGATGATGTGAGGTAGAGGATCATTCATGACAAAGTGTCGAACATTGAGGCTAGGAGGGCGACTTTGGATTCAGAGGGTATTCTGAGGATCGAGGGTCGTATCTGCATTCCTAAAGTTGGTGACTTGGTCAGATTGATATTGGAAGAGGCTCATTGTTCTAGGTATTCCATTCATCTCGGGGTAGCTAAAATGTATCGTGACTTGAGGCAGCACTATTGGTGGTGTGGGATGGAGAGGGATATTTCAGCTTTCGTATCTAGGTGCTTGAACTGTCAGCAGGTAAAGTTTGAGCACCAGAGGCCAGGTGGTTTGTCTTAGAGGCTACTCATTCCAGAGTGGAAATAGGAGTGGATTTCTATGGACTTGATAGTCGGTTTGCCACGTACTTTGCAGAGATTTGAAGCTATTTGGGTTATCGTGGATAGGTTGACAAAGTCTGCTCACTTTCTGCCGGTTCAGACTTCCTACAGTTCTGAGAGGTTGGCCAAGATCTATATTCAGGAGATTGTCCATTTGCATGGCGTGCCAGTTTCTATCATCTCCGACCAAGGTACTCAGTTCACTTCGCACTTCTAGAGGTCTATTCAGAGAGAGCTTGGTACCGCTTTTCATCCGCAGACAGACGGTCAGTCAGAGCATACTATTTAGGTTCTGAAGGATATGTTGCGATCCTGTGTTATTGATTTTGGGGGTCAGTAGGACCAATGTTTATCCTTGGCAGAGCTTTCATATAATAATATTTACCATTCTAGAATTCAGATGCCTCCATTCTAGGTTTTGTATGGTAGGTGGTACAGATCTCCGGTGGGTTGGTTTTGATGCTTTTGAGGTTAGGGCATGGGGTACCGACTTGCTTCGTGATTCTATGGATTGAGTTTAGGTATTTAGGAGAGACTTCGCACTGCCCAGAGTAGGCAGAAGAGTTATGCTGACTGGAGAGTTCGAGATCTAGAGTTCATAGTTTGTGATAGTGTGTTCCTTTGGGTATCTCCCATGAAGGGCGTGATGAGGTTCTGGTGAAAGGGTAAGCTCAGTCCGAGGTTCATTGGGCCATTTGAGATCCTTCGACGTATTATAGAGGTTGCTTATGAGTTAGCATTACCTCCTGCTCTTTCTAGTGTGCATCCTGTGTTTCATGTCTCTATGCTGCGGCGGTATATTCCGGATGAGTCTCACGTGCTTCAGTTAGAGTAGGTTCAGTTGGATAAGTCCTTAGCCTTTGAGGATGAGCCTGTTGCTATTTTGGACAGGCATGTTAGGAAGTTGAGGTCCAAGGAGATTTCGTCAGTTAAGGTTCAGTGGCAACATCATCATGTCAAGGAGGCTACTTGGGAGATCGAGATCGACATGCGGACCCGTTATCCTCGTCTTTTCGAGTCTTCAAGTATTATCCTTTTTCTAACTTTCGCAGATGAAAGTTCTTTTAATAGTGGATGTTGCAATGATCCTCCAGGTTATTTTTTGTTTTTTCCCCTTTTTCTGCATTTTGATCTTTCCCTCAGCGGCGACAGGTCATTTATGACTTGCCGAGACTTACGGTTCGATGCTCGGGCCGTTCGTTAGGTCGTTATGACCATTAAATCTTTGACTTTGGTCAATTTTCTCGGTAAACATGCTCAAAATTGATTTCTGACAGTTCTGTTGGCTCCACAATGGGGATTTTGGCCTTGTAGGACCATTGGTCTTGGTCCGAGTGCTTTCAGTTTGATTTTTTGTTGCTTTCTGTGTTTTCGAGATAGTTTGGCTGGTAGGGTTGACTTTGGTAAAACTTCAGAGAAGACGACCTCGGATGAAAATTTTGTCAACGCTATTAGCTCTAGAATATCGACTTTGAGCTAAGGGAACCTTTGGTTTGGGTCCCGGTGCTTCCAGAATTGTTTTGGGGTATTGAGTTCTGAGTTAGTTTGGGGCATGAGGCCCAATTTTCCTTAAAATGATCTCCTTTGGTAAATTCGTCGATTTCATTGAGTCTGTAATGTCGTTTCCACTCTAGTAGAACTATTGATTTGTGAGTATCGGGTTCTGATTGTGCCCGAAATGCCCAGGAGAAGATTCAAAATTGCTGGTTTTTGTTGAAAGCACAGGCCTTCAGTGCCATCGGCGCCTCTACAGTGTGATCGCGCGTGCGTGCATGGCCAGCCTTCAGCGCCAATGGTGCCAGCTTACGGCCAGGCCTTTAAAATTCTTATTTTTTCACGATTTTCAGCTTATTTCTTTCTTTTCTCGCAACTCCAACTTAAATTTTCTCAACTCCAATTACTCAAGAACAGTGTGGGCTCATGGAAATTCTCCAAATTGTCGTTAATCTTGCTCCCTTATCGTTGGTAAGCTCCTTCTTCCTCAAGCCTTATCCTCCTCTTCAAGCTTGAAAACCTCCATTTTTAAGGATCTTACAAGCTTGGGTTTACTTGGGTTAAACTGCGTTGTTGAGGTTGATTGTTCATGGTGGAAACTTCCATGGTCGATTCTTGCTTCCAAATTGGTACGTTTCCGCCTTTGAAAATTGTTAATCCTCCACTTTTGTTCTCTTGAATTAGTAGTACTTTGGGGCTGTTTTGAGCCCCGAAACAAACTTTGTTCGCACTCAAATTTTGAGCAGGAGTTTCTTAATTCACCGCGGTTATAATTGTGAATTTTATTTTCTGTTTCATTGCGCGAACCCCGAGGGTCATTTTTTGACCCGATTTCTGGCCCAATTTTCCTTATAGAAATATAGGTGTCATTCTTCTTGTCTTGACACCTAGATTGTATTCTTGATAGCGTGGTAGCTTTCTGAGGCTGTTCGAAAGGGGAGGGCACATGAGTGATGGTTCATGTTTGTAGTTCGGCCCTGAGGTATGGTACGGTTTACCTTCTAGACTTAGTTTAGTTAGAATAGATATATATTTATATGATACTAGAATGTTAGGTAGGATATTGGATAGATTTAGGCTTAAATCCTGTTTATCGCTTTAAATTGGCCATTTTGGATCATAGTTTAAAATTATCATGTTTATCCTTAGCCTAGGAGCTCGTAGTATCATTATGGCTAGTATAGAATCCTTAGTATGCTTTTAGGAGGTTTTAGAGGTAGAGTAGAGATTCTTGGTGCTTTTCGCTTTATTTTTGGTATTCTTTTGCTTTATTATACTGTTATGTGTAACTGTAGGCTCGAGGACATAGCTTGGGTTTGGACAGAGTTCTACGTCAGTTCTCTTGGTTTGGAGGGTGCTTTGCCCTGTTTTGCCTTGTTGTGTGTGTTTTCTCTGAATATGGAAATTTATATGCTCATACTGCATTGTCATGCTTATCGGTACGGAAAAGAAGGACTTTAAGGCTTGTTGGTCCTACACTTGGCAACTATTGGGTTTTCATGATCTTTGGGCTTTTAAAAGGATTGCTTTGGAATTGTTACTGATTTTGGGAGGAAAAGGGAAAAATATTACTTTCTTTGCATATATTGATGAGTCCGAGGATAAATTTCGGGCGCCCAATGTGTTATTTTGGGTTTTTACCTTTATGCATTTACTTATAAGTCCGATGATCATTTCCAGGAGCCCCGATACTCTATTTTGGGTTTTTCCTTCATGCACTCATTAGATAAGCTCGATGTTCTAATCCGGGCGCCCGTGTACCAGGTATTGGGTTTCGTTTGTACATATTCATACATGGCATCATCTTTTCATTGCATTGCATTAGCTTTGGATACATTTGGGTTGTTGGTTGATTTGAGTTGATCTTGTTATTACTTCACCTTCTATTGGTTTGGTTGTTTTTATTTTGACTTTATAACTAGATTTAGGTGGATCCCTGCATTTTAACTACTTTTTTGTATCTTATTGTATATATATTGTCTTTCTGCGCTCGGTCAGCCTATGATGCCTACTGAGTACCCATTGTCTTAGTACTCATACTACACTCTGTATCTTTTTTCTGATGCAATACCTAGTACGAGCCGCCCTCACTGATCCTCTCTTTATTCGAGGCCTGTTGTGGTTCGGATCGCGGTGAGCTCTCGATGCTTTTGGAGACTTTACATATTGTCCATCTTGTATATTCTGTCTATATTTTGTATTACAGAGTTTGTGTATAGCTACTCTTTACTTTGTCTCTCTTGTACTAGTGACACCAGGTCCGGGTTGGTTCTCGAGTCTGTTTTGTCTTGTTGGTCACTTTAGGGCCTTCTTATGTATATTTTGTACGATGGTATGTATATATGTTATTGGCCCTGTCTTTTCATTTATGTCTTCCGCTTTTCCTTACTTGAACTGATTTATTGTCTTCCACATCATTGGGTTTGGCTTGCCTACTGGGGGGTTATGTAGGCACCATCATGGTTCAGTTTTGGGTTGTGACAGAGTAGTATCAGAGCTCTAGGTTCATCGGTCTCACCAGTACAAGAGCAAAGTGTCTAGTAGAGTCTGATGGATCAGTACGATGACATCCGTATCCAATTTGCGAGAGGCTATAGGATATTCCTAGGAAATGTGTCATGTTGTTTGATTCCTTATCGTGCGTTCTTAACTTGTTCAACTTTTGAGTATCTTTGTTTCACTCTTTCCCAGATGGTTTGGATAAGATCTACAGTGGGTGTGGACGAGGCCCCTGCACCTACAGTTAGATCCCTAGCTAGGGGACGAGGTAGAGGTCAACGCAGAGGTCGAGGTAGGGCACGGGCTGTGGTGCCAACTCAGGCCCGGGCTAGACTACTGTCACCAGAGCCTGAGGTTAGAGTGGATGAGGTTCAGTATGAGCCGGAGCATGTGGGGTCAACCTAGTATCAAATGGGTTTGTGGCTACTCTAGTGTTGCAGGACACTTTTAGTTCAGTTATTGGGGTTCCTTGAGGGTATGACTCCACTAGCAGCTTCGCCGGCCACTCCGATTGGGTCTCAGGTTAGAGATGAGGGTCACACTTTAGCTCAGGTGGTAGCACAGGGTACAGGAGCGCAGACTGCTACTACGGCTCCCAGATTGGAGGTATTACCAGTTCCTATATTTGCTCCACTTCTTCCAGCCGTGCTAGTTATGTCTTCTGAGGAGCAGAAGATGCTTGGTAGGTTTTTGAGATTGGGTTCTCTGAGGTTTTCAGGTGCTTCTAGGGAGGATGCATATGAGTTTCTGAATAGGTACTAGGAGAGATTACATAATTTGGGGTTAGTAGAGTCACATGGAGTAGATTACACTGCGTTTTAGCTGGATGGTCTAGTAAAACAGTGGTGGAGGTCATATGCTGCTTGCAGACCAACCGGTCACCTCCGCTTACTTGGGCCCAGTTCTTCGCAGTTTTTCTGGAGAAGTATGTACCACGTAGCATGGGAGAGAGGTTGATAGATCAGTTCTCTGGGTTAGATCAGGGCTCCATGACTGTGACTGAGTATGAGGTTCGCTTCCACCAGTTAACCAGACATGCTACTATGATTCTGGCCACCGAGCACGAGAGAGTATGCTAGTTTGTTAGAGGTTTGACCTTGCATCTTCTCTTGGCTACAGTGGGTATGGTAGTATCGGGCCAGTCTTTTCTTGAGGTAGTGGATCATTCCCGTACCATTGAGGGTATACTTTGTGAGGTCCAAGGGGGCATTGATAAGAGGCCCCACCATCAGGGCAGTTTCAGCAATTCCCTGACCCGTAGTATAGGATACTATGGTAGAGGTCAGCACCAGCAGCGCTTCCAGCTAGCCGGCCTGTTCAGGCGGCATTATAGACTTCTGAGGGTTAGAGTAGCCAGAGTATTATTCCTGCTCCACGAGGTGGCCATTCAGGGTCCACTGGTCGTGGTGGTCATTCTGATTTAGTCGGGTCTTCACAATAGGGTACATATGGTCGAGGTTGTTACGAGTATGGTGAGATAGGCCAATTTGCTAGAGACTGTCCATCAGTATCGCATCAGAGGCAATAGGATCAGTTGGTTTAGGCCTTCAGGGCTCCAGCACCACCAGCTAAAGGCAGTTCACAGGGTAGTAGGGGTGGTCTCCAGGGTACTAGAGGTGGTCCTCAGTCCAGTAGGTCAGGTGGTCATGGCGGTCGGAGCCACATGTATGCTGTTCTGTGCTGGACAGAGGCTGAGGCTTCAGATGATATGATTACAGGTATGATCTCCATTTGTCATCAGTATGCTTCTACTTTGTTTGATCCAAGGTCTACATTCTAGTATGTATCTACTTAGGAGTCTTCTTGTGAGTCTTTTCCTGCGCCCTTGCGTGTATCTACCCAGTAGGTGATTTTTTAGTAGTTGACCAGGTGTATCAGGCTTGTGTAGTGACTATCTTTGGGTACGACATGTGGGTAGACTTGGTTGTACTTGATATGGTTGACTTTGATATGATCTTGGACATGGATTGGCTATCTCCTTAACATGCGGTCTTGGATTACCTCGCCAAGACTGTTACTCTTTGGATGCCGGGTATCCCTCTTATCATATGGAAGGGAGCCGACAGCCCAGTGCAAAAGGGAGTTATATCTTTTCTGAGCACCCAACGGTTGGTTGGGGAGGGGTGCTTACCTTATCTTGCCTATGTCTATGATACTAGTGCCAGTACACCACCTCTTGAGTCAGTTCCCATGGTTTGCGAGTATTTGAATGTGTTTCCTCTGATCTTTTGGGTCTTCCTCCTTATTGTGACATTGATTTTGGTATCGATGTTGAGTCGGGCACCAAACCTATTTATATTCTGCCATATCGGATGGCACCTTCTGAGTTGAGGGACCTTAAGTATCAGCACCAAGATCTATTGAGTAGAGGGTTCATCAGGCCTAGTATGTCTCCGTGGGGTGCTCCAATTCTATTTGTGAAGAAGAAGGACAGATCTATGCGTAAGTCGGACAGCTGAATAAGGTGACAGTTAAGAATAGATATCCGATGCTACGTATTGATGATTTGTTTGACCAGCTACATGGTACAACGGTATTCTCTAAGATAGATTTGAGGTCCGGTTATAACCAATTACGGATTAGGGCTGAGGACATCCCAAAGACTGCATTTAGGACTCGATACGGCCATTATGAGTTCCTAGTCATGTCTTTTGGGTTGACTAATGCCCAAACATCATTTATGGAGTTGATGAACCGTGTGTTCAGTGCCTACTTGGACTCATTTGTGATTGTGTTCATTGACGATATTCTGATTTATTCAGGGAGTGGAGAGGAGCATGAGCAGCATCTTAGAGTTGTGCTTCAGACCTTGTGAGACCATCAGTTTTATGCCAAGTTCACTAAGTGTGAGTTTTATCTTGAGTCTGTGGCATTCTTGGGACACGTGATGTACAAGGATGGGATTATGGTATATCCGATAAAGATTGCAGAAGTTCGTGATTGGGCTAGGCCTACTTATCCTACCGAGTTCGTAGTTTCACCGAGTTGGCAGGTTTTTACAAATGGTTTGTAGAGGGTTTTTCTTCGATAGCAGCTTCATTGTCTAGATTGACTCATAAGAATGTTCCCTTCAAGTGGTCAGATGAGTGTGAGGTGAGCTTTCTGAAGCTCAAGGCCTTGTTGATTTCAGCTCTAATTTTTACCCTTCTGGTCGAGGGGTAGGGTTTCACCGTGTATTGTGATGCGTCAGGTATTGGTTTGGGTTGTGTATTGATATAGCAGGGTTGGGTTATTGCATATGCTTCTAGATAATTGAAGGTTTACGAGAGGAACTACCCCACACATGACTTGGAGTTAGCAGCGGTAGTCTTTGCATTGAAAATGCGGAGGCATTATCTTTATGGTGTGCATTATGAGATCTTTACTGACCATCGTAGTCTCTAGTACATTTTCAGCCAGAAGGATCTAAATTTGAGGCAGCGTAGGTGGTTGGAGTTACTGAAGGACTATGACATTTCTATTGTTTATCATCTTGGAAAGGCAAATATGGTGGCGGATGCCTTGAGCCGGAAGGCGGTGAGTATGGGTAGCTTGGCTTTCTTAGTGACAGAGGAGCGACCTTTAGCTTGGGACATCCAGTCCTTGGCTAACAGGTTGGTTAGACTTGACATTTCTAAGCCAGGCTATATTCTTGCTTGTATTGAGGCTAGATCTTCCTTGTTGGAGCATATTTGGGCACAACAGTTTGATGATGTGAGGTTGAGGATCATTCGTGACAAAGTGTCGAACATTAAGGCTAGGAGGTCGACTTTGGATTCAGAGGGTATTCTGAGGATCGAGGGTCGTATCTGCGTTCCTAAAGTTGGTGACTTGGTCAGATTGATATTGGAAGAGTCTCATTGTTCTAGGTATTCCAATCATCCCGGGGTAGCTAAAATGTATCGTGACTTGAGGCAGCACTACTGGTGGTGTGGGATGGAGAGGGATATTTCAGCTTTCATATCTAGGTGCTTGAACTGTCAGCAGGTAAAGTTTGAGCACCAGAGGCCAGGTGGTTTGTCTCAGAGGCTACCCATTCCGGAGTGGAAATAGGAGTGGATTTTTATGGACTTTGTAATCGGTTTGCCACGTACTTTGCATAGATTTGATGCTATTTGGGTTATCGTGGATAGGTTGACAAAGTGTTCTCACTTTCTACCGGTTTAGACTTCCTACAGTTCTGAGAGGTTGGCTATGATCTATATTCAGGAGATTATCCATTTGTATGGTGTGCCAGTTTCTATCATCTCTGACCAAGGTACTCAGTTCACTTCGCACTTCTAGAGGTCTATTCAGAGAGAGCTGGGTACTAGGGAGACAGACGGTCAGTCAGAGCGTACTATTTAGGTTCTGAAGGATATGTTGCAATCTTGTGTTATTGATTTTGGGGGTCAGTAGGACCAGTGTTTAGCCTTGGCAGAGTTTTCATATAATAATAATTACCATTCTAGCATTCAGATGCCTCCATTCGAGGTTTTGTATGGTTGGTGGTACAGATCTCCGGTGGGTTGGTTTTGATTCTTTTGAGGTTAGGGCGTGGGGTACCGACTAGCTTCGTGATTATATGGATAGAGTTTGGGTATTTAGGAGAGACTTTGCACTGCCCAGAGTAGGCAGAAGAGTTATGCTGACTGGAGAGTTCGAGATCTAGAGTTCATAGTTGGTGACAGTGTGTTCCTTCGGGTATCTCCCATGAAGGGTGTGATGAGGTTCTGGTGAAAGGGTAAGCTCAGTCCGAGGTTCATTGGGCCATTTGAAATCCTTCGACGTATTGGAGAGGTTGCTTATGAGTTAGCATTACCTCCTGCTCTTTCTAGTGTGCATTCTGTGTTTCATGTCTCTATGCTGTGGCGGTATATTCCGGATGAGTCTCACGTGCTTCAGTTAGAGTCAGTTCAGTTGGATGAGTCCTTAGCCTTTGAGGAGGAGCCTGTTGCTATTTTGGACAGGCAGGTTAGGAAGTTGAGGTCCAAGGAGATTCCGTCAGTTAAGGTTTAGTGGCAACATCGTCATGTCAAGGAGGCTACTTGGGAGATAGAGACCGATATGCGGACCCGTTATCCTCGTCATTTCGAGTCTTCAGGTATTATCCTTTTTCTAACTTTTGCAAATGAAAGTTCTTTTAATAGTGGATGTTGTAATGATCCTCCAGGTCATTTTTTGTTTTTTTCCCTTTTTCTGCATTTTGATCTTTCCCTCAGCGGCTACAGGTCATTTATGACTTGCCGAGACTGACGTTTCGATGCTCGGGCCGTTCGTTAGGTCGTTATGACCATTTCCCTATTTTAGAACTTTAACTTAAAAATCTTTGACTTTGGTCAACTTTCTCGGTAAACATGCTCAAAATCGAATTCTGACAGTTCTGTTGGCTCCGAAATGGGGATTTTGGCCTTGTAGGACCATTGGTATGGGTCCGAGTACTTTCAGTTTGATTTTTTGTTGCTTTCTGTGTTTTCAAGCTAGTTTGGCTGGTAGGATTGACTTTGGTAAAAATTCGGAGAAGAAGACCTCGGATGAAAATTTTGTCAGCGCTATTAGCTCCGGAATATCGACTTTGAGCTAAGGGAACCTTTGGTTCGTGTCCCGGGGCTTCCAGAATTGTTTTGGGGTATTGAGTTCCGAGTTAGTTTGGGGCATGGGGCCCAATTTTCCTTAAAATGATCTCCTTTGGTAAATTCGTCGATTTCATTGAGTCTGTAATGTCGTTTCCACTCTAGTAGAATTATTGATTTGTGAGTATCGAGTTCTGATTGTGCCCGAAATGCCCACGAGAAGATTCAAAATTGCTGGTTTTTGTTGAAAGCACAGGCCTTCAGTGCCATCGGCGCCTCTACAGTGTGATCGCGCGTGCGTGCATGGCCAGCCTTCAGCGCCAACGGTGCCATCCTGCGGCCAGGCCTTTAAAGTTCTTATTTTTTCATGATTTTCAGCTTATTTCTTTCTTTTCTCGCAACTCCAACTTAAACTTTCTCAACACCAATTACTCAAGAACAGTGTGGGCTCGTGGAAATTCTCCAAATTGTCGTTAATCTTGCTCCCTTATCATTGGTAAGCTCTTTCTTCCTCAAGCCTTATCCTCCTCTTCAAGCTTGAAAACCTCCATTTTTAAGGCTCTTACAAGCTTGGGTTTACTTGGGTTTAAACTGCGTTGGTGAGGTTGATTGTTCATGGTGGAAACTTCCATGTTCGATTCTTGGTTCCAAATTGGTACGTTTCCGCCTTTGAAAATTGTTAATCCTCCACTTTTGTTCTCTTGAATTAGTAGTACTTTGGGGCTGTTTTGAGCCCCGAAACAAACTTCGTTCGCGCTCAAATTTTGAGCACGAGTTTCTTAATTCACCGCGGTTATAATTGTGAATTTTATTTTCTGTTTCATTGCGCGGGCCCCGAGGGTCATTTTTTGACCCGATTTCTGGCCCAATTTTCCTTATAGAAATATAGGTGTCATTCTTCTTGTCTTGACACCTAGATTGTGTTCTTGATAGCGTGGTAGCTTTCTGAGGCTGTTCGAAAGGGGAAGGCACATGAGTGATGGTTCATGTTTGTAGCTCGGCCTTGAGGTAGGTTACGGTTTACCTTCTAGACTTAGTTTAGTTAGAATATATATATATTTATATGATACTAGAATGTTAGGTAGGATATTGGATAGTTTTAGGCTTAAATCATGTTTATCGCTTTAAATTGGCCATTTTGGATCATAGTTTAAAATTATCATGTTTATCCTTAGCCTAGGAGCTCGTAGTATCATTATGGCTAGTATAGAATCCTTAGTATGCTTTTAGGAGGTTTTAGAGGTAGAGTAGAGATTCTCGGTGCTTTTCGCTTTATTTTTGGTATTCTTTTGCTTTATTGTACTGTTATGTGTAACTATAGGCCCGAGGCCATAGCTTGGGTTTGGACAGAGTTCTAGGTCAGTTCTCTTGGTTTGGAGGGTGCTTTGCCCTGTTTTGCCTTGTTGTGTGTGTTTTCTCTGAATATGAAAATTTATATGCTCATACTGCATTATCATGCTTATCGGTACGGAAAAGAAGGACTTTAAGGCTTGTTGGTCCTACACTTGGCAACTATTGGGTTTTCATGATCTTTGGGCTTTTAAAAGGATTGCTTTGGAATTGTTACTGATTTTGGGAGGAAAAGGGAAAAATATTACTTTCTATGCATATATTGATGAGTCCGAGGATAAATTCCGGGCGCCCGATGTGTTATTTTGGGTTTTTACCTTTATGCATTTACTTATAAGTCCGATGATCATTTCCAGGAGCCCCGATACTCTATTTTGGGTTTTTCCTTCATGCACTCATTAGATAAGCTCGATGTTCTAATCCGGGCGCCCGTGTACCAGGTCCTGGGTTTCGTTTGTACATATTCATACATGGCATCATCTTTACATTGCATTGCATTAGCTTTGGATACATTTGGGTTGTTGGTTGATTTGAGTTGATCTTGTTATTACTTCACCTTCTATTGGTTTGGTTGTTTTGATTTTGACTTTATAACTAGATTTAGGTGGATCCCTGTATTTTAACTACTTTTTTGTATCTTATTGTATATATATTGTCTTTCTGCGCTCGGTCGGCCTATGATGCCTACTGAGTACCTATTGTCTTAGTTCTCATACTACACTCTGTATCTCTTTTCTGATGCAACACCTAGTACGAGCCACCCTCACTGATCCTCTCTTCATTCGAGGCCTGTTGTGGTTCAGATCGCGGTGAGCTCTCGGTGCTTTTGGAGACTTTACATATTGTCCCTCTTGTATATTCTGTCTATATTTTGTATTTACAGAGTCTGTGTATAGCTACTCTTTACTTTGTCGCTCTTGTACTAGTGACACCAAGTTCGCGTTGGTTCTCTAGTCTGTTTTGTCTCGTTGGTCACTTTAGGGCCTTCATATGTATATTTTGTACGATGGTATGTATATATGCTATTGGACCTATCTTATCATTTATGACTTCCGCTTTTCCTCACTTTAACTGCTTTATTGTCTTCCGCATTGTTGGGTTTGGCTTTCCTACTGTGGAGTTATGTAGGCGCCATCATGGCCCGATTTTAGGTCGTGACAGAGTAGTATCAGAGCTCTAGGTTCACCGGTCTCGCCAGTACAAGAGCAAAGTGTCTAGTAGAGTCTCATGGATCGGTACGATGACATTCGTATCCAATCTGTGAGAGGCTATAGGATATTCCTAGGAAATGTGTCATGTTGTTTGATTCCTTATCGTGCGCTCTTAACTTCTTCAACTTCTGAGTATCTTTGTTTCACTCTTTCCCAGATGGTTCAGACAAGATCTACTGCGGGTGTGGACGAGGCCCCTGCACCTACAGTTAGATCCCCAGCTAGGGGACGAGGTAGAGGTCAACGCAGAGGTCGAGGTAGGGCACGAGCTGTGGCGCCAACTCAGGCTCGGGCTAGACTACTGTCACCAGAGCCTGAGGTTAGAGTGGATGAGGTTCAGTATGAGCCGGAGCATGTGGGGTCAACCTAGTATCAAATGGGTTTGTGGCTACTCTAGTGTTGCAGGACACTTTAGTTCAGTTATTGGGGTTCCTTGAGGGTATGACTCCACTAGCAGCTTCGCCGACCACTCCGATTGGGTCTCAGGTTAGAGATGAGGGTCACACTTTAGCTCAGGTGGTAGCACAGGGTACAGGAGCGCAACCTGCTACTACGGCTCCCAGATTGGAGGTATTACCAGTTCCTATAGTTGCTCCACTTCTTCCAGCCGTGCCAGTTATGTCTTCTGAGGAGCAGAAGATGCTTGGTAGGTTTTTGAGATTGGGTTTCTGAGGTTTTCAGGTGCTTCTAAGGAGGATGCATATGAGTTTCTGAATAGCTACTAGGAGATTTTACATAATTTGGGGTTAGTAGAGTCACATGGAGTAGATTACACTGCGTTTCAGCTGGATGGTCTAGTGAAACAGTGGTGGAGGTCATATATTGCTTGCAGACCAGCCGGTCACCTCCGCTTACTTGGGCCCAGTTCTTCGCAGCTTTTCTGGAGAAGTATGTACCACGTAGCATGAGAGAGAGGTTGATGGATCAGTTCTTTGGGTTAGATTAGGGCTCCATGACTGTGACTGAGTATGAGGTTCGCTTACACCAGTTATCCAGACATGCTACTATGATTCTGCCCACCAAGCACGAGAGAGTATGCTAGTTTGTTCGAGGTTTGACCTCTCATCTTTGCTTGGCTACAGAGGGTATGGTAGTATCGGTCCAGTATTTTCTTGAGGTAGTAGATCATTCCCGTACCATTGAGGGCATACTTTGCGAGGTCCAAGGGGGCAGCGATAAGAGGCCCCACCATCAGGGCAATTTCAGCAATTCCCAGACCCTTAGTATAGGATACTATGGTAGAGGTCAGCACCAGCAGCGCTTCCAGCTAGCCGGCCTGTTCAGGCGGCATTATAGACTTCTGAGGGTCAGAGTAGCCAGAGTATTATTCCTGCTGCACGAGGTGTCCATTCAGGGTCCACTGGTCGTGGTGGTCATTCTGATTTAGTCGGGTCTTCACAATAGGGTACATATGGTCGAGGTTGTTACGAGTGTGGGGAGATAGGCCAATTTGCTAGAGACTGTCCATCAGTATCGCATCAGAGGCAATAGGATCAGTTGGTTTAGGCCTTCAGGGCTCCAACACCACCAGCTAAAGGCAGTTCACAGGGTAGTAGGGGTGGTCTCCAGGGTACTAGAGGTGGTCCTCAGTCCGGTAGGTCAGGCGGTCATGGCGGTCGAAGCCAAATGTATGCAGTTCTGTGCCGGACAGAGGCCGAGGCTTCAGATGTTATGATTATAGGTATGATCTCCATTTGTCATCAGTCTGCTTCTACTTTGTTTGATCCAGGGTCTACATTCTCGTATGTATCTACTTATTATGCTATTCATCTGGAGTCTTCTTGTGAGTCTTTTCCTGCGCCCTTGCGTGTATCTACCCAAGTAGGTGATTTTTTAGTAGTGGACCAGGTGTATCGGGCTTGTGTAGTGACTATCTTGGGGTACGACATGTGGGTAGACTTGGTTGTACTTGATATGGTTGACTTTGATATGATCTTGGACATGGATTGGCTATCTCCTTAACATGCGGTCTTGGATTACCTCGCCAAGAGTGTTACTCTTTGGATGCCTGGTATCCCTCTTATCATATGGACGGGAGCAGATAGCCATGTGCCAAAGGAAGTTATATCTTTTCTGAGCACCCAACGGTTGGTTGGGAAGGGGTGCTTAGTTTATCTTGCCTACGTTTATGATACTAGTGCCACTACATCACCTCTTGAGTCAGTTCCCGTGGTTTGCGAGTATTCGAATGTGTTTTCTCTGATCTTTTGGGTCTTCCTCCTTATTGTGACATTGATTTTGGTGTCGATGTTGAGTCGGGCACCAAACCTATTTCTATTCTGCCATATCGGATGGCACCTTCTGAGTTGAGGGACCTTAAGTATCAGCACCAAGATCTGTTGAGTAGAGGGTTCATCAGGCCTAGTATGTCTCCGTGGGGTGCTACAATTCTATTTGTGAAGAAGAAGGACAGATCTATGCATAAGTCAGACAGCTGAATAAGGTGACAGTTAAGAACAGATATCCGATGCTGCGTATTGATGATTTGTTTGACCAACTACATGGTATAACGGTATTCTCTAAGATAGATTTGAGGTCCGGTTATAACCAATTGAGGATTAGGGCTGAGGATATCCCAAAGACTGCATTTAGGACTCGATACAGCCATTATGAGTTCCTAGTCATGTCTTTTGGGTTGACTAATCCCCAAACATCATTTATGGAGTTGATGAACCGTGTGTTCAGTGCCTACTTGGACTCATTTATGATTGTGTTTATTGACGACATTCTGATTTATTCAGGGAGTGGAGTGGAGAATGAGCAGCATCTTAGAGTTGTGCTTCAGACCTTGTGAGACCATCAGTTTTATGCCAAGTTCACTAAGTGTGAGTTTTAGCTTGAGTCTGTGGCATTCTTGGGACACGTGATGTACAATGATGGGATTATGGTATATCCGATGAAGATTGCAGTAGTTCATGATTGGGCTAGGCCTACTTGTCCTACCTAGGTTCGTAGTTTCACCAAGTTGGCAGGTTTTTACAAATGGTTTGTGGAGGGTTTTTCTTAGATAGCAACTTCATTGACTAGATTGACTCAGAAGATTGTTCCCTTTAAGTGGTCATATGAGTGTGAGGTGAACTTTCTGAAGCTCAAGGCCTTGTTGACTTCAGCTCTAATTCTTACTCTTCTGGTCGAGGAGTAGGGTTTCACCATGTATTGTGATACGTCAGGTATTGGTTTGGGTTGTGTATTGATATAGCAGGGCTGGGTTATTGCATATGCTTCCAGATAATTGAAGGTTTACGAGAGGAACTACCCCACACATGACTTGGAGTTAGCAGCAGTAGTCTTTGCATTGAAGATGTGGAGGCATTATCTTTATGGTGTGCATTGTGAGATCTTTACTGACCATCGTAGTCTCGTGACTTGAGGCAGCACTACTGGTGGTGTGGGATGGAGAGGGATATTTCAGCCCTCGTATCTAGTTTGAGCACCAGAGGCCAGGTGGTTTATCTCAGAGGCTACCCATTCCGGAGTGGAAATAGGAGTGGATTTCTATGGACTTTGTAGTTGGTTTGCCACGTACTTTGCAGAGATTTGATGCTATTTGGGTTATCGTGGATAGGTTGACAAAGTCTGCTCACTTTCTGCCGGTTTAGACTTTCTACAGTTCTGAGAGGTTGGCTAAGATCTATATTTAGGAGATTGTCCATTTGTATGGTGTGCCAGTTTCTATCATCTCCGACCAAGGTACTCAGTTCACTTCGCACTTCTAGAGGTCTATTCAGAGAGAGCTGGGTACTAGAGTTGAGCTTAGCACCGCTTTTCATCCGCAGACAGACGGTCAGTCAGAGCGTACTATTTAGGTTCTGAAGGATATGTTGCGATCCTGTGTTATTGATTTTGGGGGTCTGTAGGTCTAGTGTTTAGCCTTGGCAGAGTTTTCATATAGTAATAGTTACCATTCTAGCATTCAGATGCCTCCATTTGAGGTTTTGTATGGTAGGTGGTACAGATCTCTGGTGGGTTGGTTTTGATGCTTTTGAGATTAGGGCGTGGGGTACCGACTTGCTTCGTGATTCTATAGATAGAGTTTGGGTATTTAGGAGACACTTCGCACTACCCAGAGTAGGAAGAAGAGTTATGCTGACTGGAGAGTTTGAGATCTAGAGTTCATAGTTGGTGACAGTGTGTTCCTTCAGGTATCTCCCATGAAAGGCGTGATGAGGTTCTGGTGAAAGGGTAAGCTCAGTTCGAGGTTCATTGGGCAATTTGAGATTCTTCGACGTATTGGAGAGGTTGCTTATGAGTTAGCATTACCTCCTGCTCTTTCTAGTGTGCATCCTGTGTTTCATGTCTCTATGCTGCGGCGGTATATTCCGGATGAGTCTCACGTGCTTCAGTTAGAGTCAGTTCAGTTGGATGATTCCTTAGCCTTTGAGGAGGAGCCTGTTATTATTTTGGACAAGCAGTTAGGAAGTTGAGGTCCAAAGAGATTCCGTCAGTTAAGGTTCAGTGGCAACATCGTCATGTCAAGGAGGCTACTTGGGAGATCGAGACTGATATGCGGACCCGTTATCCTCTTCTTTTCGAGTCTTCAGGTATTATCCTTTTTCTAACTTTCGCAGATGAAAGTTCTTTTAATAGTGGATGTTGTAATGATCCTCCAGGTCATTTTTTGTTTTTTCCCCTTTTTCTGCATTTTGATATTTCCCTCAGCGGTTATAGGTCATTTATGACTTGCCGAGACTGATGGTTCGATGCTCGGGCCGTTCATTAGGTCGTTATAACCATTTCCCTATTTTAGAACTTTAACTTAGAAAATCTTTGACTTTGGTCAACTTTCTCGGTAAACATGCTTGATGTGCCGCTAATTTACGGCACTTTCGACTCCTTTTTACTAAGAACAATCGTACGTTTTCAAGCAACCGTTGTTGTTTTTGATGTTTTTATGTTGTATTTGTAGGAAATGGAAACAAACACGGAAACGGAAGGAAATACGCGAAAAACAACATTCTGCCTAAGAGTGACGGCCTGAGTGACGGCCCGTCAACCCTGTGACGGTCCGTCACAGTGACCGTCACACCAAGGCAGCTGAGGCAGCATCACTGGTTAGCAGTGACGGTCCAGGCGACGGTCCGTCACTGGCTTGACGGTCCGTCAGCCTGGCCGTCAAGTTAAGGCAGACGCGCGACGCAGAATCCGAGCGTTTTTGGGATTGGTTTTCTAGACTCCTATAAATACCCTATGTTAGGTTTATTTTAGACATCACCCTTTCAATTAGTTTTTACACGTTTTTTACAATAGTTTTAGGAGTTTGAGCGAGACTTGGAGCGCAAGCAACACGGTTTCTTGATCTTGCAAGCGTGTTCTTGATTCGTTCTTGAGTTCTTGGTTTTTCTTGTTCTTGGATTATTGAAGGGTATTTTCATCATATTGTAAGAATCTTCTTTCCTTTATTATGAATTTCTTCTTTTATTCTTCGAGCATGAGTACCTAAAACTCCCGCAACTAGGGTTGTGGGAGCCATGGCTAAAGTAGCGATATAGATTTCGGGTAGCGACGGGTTCAATTTACATGTAGTCACGTTGTTAATCATACTTTATGTCACGTTTTTTAGTGGTTGCAAACATTAGAACATGCCTAGGTTTAATTTGCTTGAGTAAAGAGATTAAAACCGGGAAACTTGATTAACGACAAGGATTCGAGACTACCAACTCTCGTCTTAATGATTAATGCCGTAACTGGATTAATCTACTTGATGTTAGGATTGAAATCTAAAAAGCACATCTTTTCGAGGTCGAGAGAGTAGAAAAGGAAATTTGTTTATCTGGTCGAGAGACGTTTAGACGATACCATTGACGCAATCACATCGTGACACGCATATAAAAAGAACCCGGTTAAGCCTAGAATCGACATTGTTACAAATGCCATGGTGAACACGTCCCTAGTTCACTCTCTCCTATTGATTATTACTCTTACATTAGTACTTGTTTTGTTTACGATTTGTTCACACAAACCCCCCCCCCCTTATTTACCGGAAACTATTGACCATCAGTCACGTACTTCACTAAAGGCTTAATCGTCACCATATTCTCTGTGGGATTCGACCCCAACCTTGTTGGGTTCTTTACTTGACTACGACCGCTTACGCTTCGTTAATTTGAGGTGTAGTTTGGGCGTTATCAAAAAGTGGCGCCGTTGTCGGGGAATACGGTTTTTGATTAAGTCTAGTGTGTTTATGTGACTCTTAGTCATAATTTCCTGCTTTACGTTTATTTGTTGTTTTTGTTTTTGATAGGGTACAGATTTGTGCATGCCAAGTACCCGAAGCTCGGGTGAATCAACAGTACCTTATGACCCCGAGCTTGCGAGAACATTAAGGCAGAATATGGCCGCACAAAACGAGGCAGCAAGGATCGCTGCAGAACTGCAGGCCCAACAAAATATGAATGCTGGTGGTCTGCTGGATGATGTCGCACGGAATGATGAGGATCTCGATCTAGATGGAGCTGGCGCTACGGGCGCCATTGTTCTTCCTCCGCTAGCGCCCGGGGCCAAGTTCAACATTACCAGCACGATGATTCAGCTGTTGAACTTGAGAGGAGTATTCCGAGGTGTAGTTGGTGATGATCCGAACCGTCACTTGATGAACTTCGTGGGCATCTGCAAGTCATTCGAACTGCCGAGAGTGAGTCAGACAGCGATCAGGCTCAGGTTGTTTCCGTTGTCTCTGTCTTATGAGGCAGCGTTGTGGTTAACAAAGCTGACCCCCGACTCTATCGCAACTTGGGGAGAGTTGAAAGGAGCTTTCCTAGAAAGGTTCTTTCCTCTCTCAAGGATGATACAGTTGAGGGACGAGATCAGCAATTTTAGGCAATAACCGCACAAAGCGTTACATAAGACTTGGCTGAGGTTCAAGAAGAAGCTGACACAATGCCCTAACCATCAGCTGAACGACAAGTTTTTGATGCAGACTTTCTACAGGGCACTGAATTCGGCTACCAAGCCGACGTTAGACAACGCAGCAGGTGGAGCGTTTATGGGTCGCACTTTTGCCGACGCCACAACTATTTTGGATAGGCTCACCAAAACCAACAGGGCCTGGCACACACGAGATTCAGAGGTTGCAGCTAGCACCTATACCGTTGGTATGTCAGCAGAACAGCGTAGGAAAGAGGAGGAGCGCGACCAAGACATGGCGCATCTGAAAACACAGTTGGATCTCCTGACAAAGAACTTGTGCTCAGGAGGTATGGAGAAGGTGCAAGCTGTGGGTTCCCAAGGTATGGAGACTGAGGAAGCAAATTACTTGGGGGGTTTCCAGGCCAATGGCCAGGGAAACCAAGGTCGGAATTATCAGCGAGACAACCACTATGAGAAAAGTGGCTACAAAGAGCGCGACCAAGGAAATTGGAGGAACAACACCGATAGAGGTGGGTTGTATATACCACCTGGTAATCGGGATAAAACTGGCAGCGAGGCTGAGACGTCAAAACTTGAGAACATGATGGCGAAGATGTTGCTTAAGGTGGAATCGACTGACTCTGGAGTAAAGGCAATGCGGACTGAGTTATCAACATTGAGTCAGGTAGTGGAGTCACACTCAACCGCGATCAAGCAACTAGAGCAGCAAGTGGGTCACATCTCGGCATCTCTAAACCCAAGGAAAACAGGTACCTTGCCGAGCGACACCACTCATCCGAGGAATGATGCAAGTTGTATGGCGATCACCACAAGGAGCGGAAAAATATTACCGGAATCACATCCGGAAGTTCAGACTCAAGGTGATGTTGCGGATGATGAAGAGGCGGTAGAGGAGGAAACTCCAAAGCCCGCGGAGAAACGCAAGGAAGCTGAAAAGCTCCCAACTATGATGCCTCGACCACCACCTCCGTTCCCACAGCGTTTGAATAAGAAAGCTGACGATGGTAAGTTCCTGAATTTCATGACCATGCTGAAGCAGATTTCAATAAACATACCATTGGTGGAAGCGCTGGAACAAATGCCCGGTTATGCCAAGTTCATGAAGGACTTGATTACAAAGAAGAGGTCGGTAAGTTATGAACTGAAAGACAACCTCCACCACTGCAGCACTATTTCTTCTAGGTCATTAGTCGAAAAGAAGGAAGATCCAGGTGCGTTTACTGTTCCCTGCACTGTTGGGAAGCTCA